>JANITW010000234.1:39534009-39559907 GCA_027564335.1 Erythroxylum williamsii | reverse complement strand
TTTCTTCAGAGGTCAGTCATGTTTTCACTATTACAACTACAGCAGTGGTAACATTAAACGACTAATTTCCTCAAGTTATAATGGGTTGACCTTAAAATTTTACCAAATCAAATTTCTAGAAACTAAGATGCACCTATAAATATTAATGGAATTCTTTTCTTACAGATATGTTAAAATATCCGCACACACAAATTAAAGAGTTTGATATTTTTAACCAATCCACTTATAGGTGTGTATATGTATTATATATTATGCATGCTTTTTTGATCCTTGAGTCTTTTTTTTTTTTTCCCAAGTTCAAATAAGTTTCTAAAGTTACCTAATTTAAGGGGATTTGTCAATCTTCTGGATATGCAATTAGTTGATATGAACAAAAATGCATAATTATTTAAGTATGGTGGTAGGATCTTAAGCCACTAATTCATAATTTAAAACATTACAATTGGAATTTAATATCTAAACATGATAAAATAGTTAAGATTGCAAGCGAATTCAACTCCAAGAGATAATCTTCTTTAGGTACAATTTTATTTACTTATTTAAATAATTTAAGAGTTCATTTAACTCTTTATCGTGAATTATAAAAAAAACACCTTAGTAAAGGAGTGCGGAAGACATGACAATTCTAACGGCACTTTATCGTGTGATACTAGTTCAAGTATCCCGTGATTAAATTGATAGCAAGATGAAAGGCCCTAGTATTGGTGAGAAAACAGGAAGCAACTGTCTCCACCAGCCTTTTCACATTATCTCGAGTATTGGTGAGAAAACAGGAAGCAACTGTCTCCACCAGCCTTTTCACATTATCTCGGTAAACACCACAGTCCATTTGCCTACACTGAACAAGATACGAATATCTTTTGCAAATCAAGCAACGTTGTTCTCGCAAATCCTTCCATCTTTCCACTAGTTGTCACGTCATTATTGAATATTCACTGGTTACGCACGACCAGTGTAAATTTACCAGTCAAGAGTCGAGCCATGAGTAATGTCCGAAAGGACACAGTTTTTCACAAAGGAAAGGCAAGAAACGTGACCTACAAGCCCATGTAAAATTGAACCATGTTCCAAAAGTAAGTAGAGTAACAGTAGTCTTGCATTGCCCCCGTGTTCCATGATTAGATGAACAACAAAGGTCATTATAAACCTTATCAAGCAACAGCTACAGCTTCAGGAGGAACAGCAACGGCATCTTTGCTGGAAGTTGCTGGGAGACTGGCATCATTATTTATTGCATCCTTACTATGGTCTTGTGCCGGTGGTGGAGAAAGCTTGAGGTGGGGAGGTGTGCTGTGCTTCAATTTTAAAAGAATCTGACGCATTCGTGATAGTTCAGTTGGTTTTCCCGGCTTTGGACCTTGGATCACAACTAAAGCAGCCTTCTTCTCCTGATCGTTCTTCCCTCTCTTTACTATGGTTGGTACTTCGTTTGGAATGAGCTCTGCAATAGCCTTCCAATAGGTCTTATCAACCTCAGCATGGAAACTCTCATGTTTGGTCAGAAATAACTGCCATAGAAAAAAAGAGTATCATAAAGGAAAAAAAAAGTTTTTAGCTTATCATAGACAATATTACCTCTAAAATGACAGCAAAGCTGTGATTAAGAACATAAAGAACCAGATAACCAACTTGACTGCTCAACTATCATTGTAGTTGGCTAATCAATTCACGCATGCCAAAGTGCTGAGCTCTACCAACCTAGTTCCAATCAATTTCCTTCCTCAAACATGCTCCGTGAACACTATACTTCCAGAATTGTGGAAATATAAGAATTCAGCCAAGTTAACCTACCATCATACTTAATGTTACTGAAGTAGAGCAGCTTTATAACCATAAAAAGATAATCATATCCCAAATAGATTCTTAACTAATCAATATGAAAAATTAAATCGAAGTGCAATTAGCTAGGAAAAGTTTGGTTCAGCTAAAAGTACTTTTCCATAGCCCAGAACATAAATTATTGTGTTCATAAAGTAGGTTCTATTTTCAAGCCAATCAAGTATAGGGGCTTGTATGCTTCTTGATACAATCTCAAATAAGATTTGCATTATGAAAAATCTCCCTCTCTGTGGGTTGATCAGAATGGTTTGCAGATGAGAACATTACTTGCTTGATGCTAACATACATAACAACCATGATGGCAACAAATGGCAAATAATCGATGCATGAATTATTGGAACAAGGGAAAAGAGGGGCATGAACTATGAATGTAGAGGTCAAACATATGATATTTTTTAAGAATGTAACTTCAGCCACTCTGCTAAGTTCAAACATTCTACATTATGCTTCAAATTATTAATTTATTTCTGCTTCCCAAAACCCATGAAAAAGTTTCACAGGTTCCTGTCAAATTTATCTAACTGCAGATTTGCATTATGACAGTTAATCTCGTGAATTTTTAACAGCAGGCACATTATGACAGAACTTTAGTCCAGATCTGAATTTTTCCCCAAGACTCCACTCTTCCCAGAATTTTCAGCTCTTCCTATTGGATAGACAACAAATTGTGTCTTTCATATTTTAATTATTTTAATCTTAATAATTTACTGAAAGTAATAGAAATAAAATCATAAAGTATACTATAATTTTTGGCCTTGCCAGAAATTAAAAAGAAAACAACCTTTCCATATTCATGTCTCCAAATAAATGGTTATACAATCTACAGAAATAATCAAAAAATTCAGGTATAAAAGAAAAAAAATTTTACGGTGCCAACAAACAGGAAAAACAACATTCAAACCTAGGTACAAAGTAGAAAATTCATTATCACCTTCTCCTTTTCCCTGTTGGTAACTTTGTTGTTCTCACAGATGACCTCTCTCTTCTGATAAAACTCAACTTTGTAATCATTGGCTTCCTCGATAATTTGACTCAAGACCTCCTTTTCTATCTTTCCCTTTTCCTCTAATTTCATAGCGTTCTCTCTGAATGTCAAAACCACATGATCATCACTTTTACATTCTCAGAAATTGATAGGATTGGATAAGAGAAATTACTATGATACAATTGAACGGTGGAAATTCAAATTCGATGGAACATAAAGCCAAAAAAAAAAAAAAAAAAAAAAGAAGAAGAAGAACATATACAACAGCTTTGGCTCCTCGTCCGCAATGATGTGGGAAAATAACTGGTTATTCGACTGAACTAAAAAAATGTAAAATGTTTTCAGTATCTCCAGTCTAAGCTCGGTCTACAAACAGAATTAATCTAAACACGTAAGAACATCATGTTGGTTAGTCTTTTAATGAAAAGAACATTCAGAATTTTCCATTATAATATTCCCTGCAGCAAAACTGAACACATCATACTAAAATAAGAGACTCATCTCTACCTTCTCCACTCTCTAAGAGCTAATCCCTCTTCTGCAACCATCTCCGACGGAGGCGGTAAAATTGGACCGTCGGATTCGGCGAACTCTCCATCAAAGTCTCTCCCGTTATCATCAGACGGCTGGGATTCGAAAACGACATTGGCAGAGTCGAATTCTTGGGAGTTGTAGTCTACGAATTCCTCGGAGCGATCTGAGTGGTTCTGATGGACGGAGTCATGGAACGAATGAGCAAATGAAGACATTGTTCTTTCCGGAGTCTGTCCAGCGAGTAGTATTCTATAAGACGAACACGCAATGACAATGAGATAAAACGCACCGTCTTACTTATTGGGCCAAACTATTGGGCTCAGGTTCTGTTTATCTTAACGCGGACAAATTAGCAGGACCCATACACTCCGTACAAACTAGTGGTCGTCAGGGTGGCTCAGCATTCTTCCTTCCTTACAAAATATAATATAATTTATTATATTTTGTAAATAAAATTATAATATGATAATAAGATTCATATTATATTTATATATTATTTTCAAATTATTCTTAATTGATATTTGATGCAATATATAAATAAACAAAATTCCAAACAGTAATAAAATAAATAACTAATGTAAGCGCACTTATCGTTTTTAATAGTATAGTATAAGTGAGCTGAGTGCTCATTTCACAAAGACTATAACTATCAATACTAATTATCTTTCTATTGTCTAATTTAGCAAAATGAGTGATTAAATTAAAAAATTAATAAAACTAGACTAATCAATAAGATAAAATTAGTAAAGTTGATAGTTAAGAATGAAAAAACTAGCCATTTGGAAATAATCTATACAATCTATCTCTAAGTTACTCTTGAATTGAACCTTAGTTGTAGTAATGACTTTCAGCACGAGCTCTTCGAGACTTGACTTCTCCTCTGATTGCCATTATTGCTGAAATTTGAATACAGCTTGATTATTCCTAGTAAAGTTGGGATAATCTCCCTACCCTAAACTTGTAAGGAATGTTGTGAGACTAATTCTCCAAAAAATTTAGCTGCTCATTCGATAATCTCCCTGCCCTAAACTTGTAAAGCGTCCGACATTCATGAATAAGGTGACCACCACTATAAATGTCTCGTGTATCACAAACAGTGGTTGAGCTTCTAAATAAATATTATTAGGCTTCTCTCTTCAAGAGTCCAATCTTACCATAAATGATATGATAACTAAATCTCCCATCCTCACCATCTTCTATTGTGTTTAGTGGTTATACTAATAAATACCCAAATCCTAAAATTTAGCCACAAAAATTATCTATATTAATATAAATAAAGATTATTCCTTTTACTCCTCAACATAATGCAAAAAGAAAAGAGAAATTATTAGAATAATAAAAATGAAGCTTTCTTACTATTATAGTCCCAAAAAACAACCCTAAAATGTTGATATGATACATAAATAAACTAAACAACAGATGATACTTAACTTAAATAAGTTACTAAGACATATGTACATATCATTTTCTAAAGTATAATTTTGATGAATCTAGTATTGATCCCTTGACAACTATAACTACAAGTACTAACTATCTTTTTATTATCTTATTTAACAAAAAAAAGATTTAACTAGAAAAGAAAAATTAATAAAACTAAACTAATGAATAAGTGAAAATCAGTCAAAGTGATAGATAAGAATAAACAATCAGTAGATAGATTAGATATAGATGAATAGTCTCCTTTGATCCTACTGTATGCTTGAATCTATCTTTGATTTAATGACTACTTATAATTACATAGATAGATAGGAATTTCGAAGTTACAACTATACCATCACGATTAAGATATATAGTCCATATCTTTATGCATTTTGACCGGAATTACTCTCAAATCAAAATAACCTAAAAATGCATTAATTCACTTTATGAATTTCTATGATATATTTCACTCTAACTCAAAAGGGTCATGTAGTCCTATGTCTAGCAATCCATTCAACTCCCATTATTGATACTGTGATCTAATTTCACTTCTTCCAAACTTTATGTGAATTTAACATTGAATGGTTTGCATTCGTTACTTTAGTCTAACACAATAAGCAAACATTAACAATTCTCAAGGAATTAGAATCTTTCATTAAATTATATAAGTCAATTCAAAGCATAATTCTAGGATTCATTCCACCTAAATCTATATCCTAATTTAGTACATGAAAAAGTGAAGGAAAACAACAATAACCAATAAAGAAAACAAGATAAAAGAATGACTCCTTATAACTCTTGAATCTTGATGCTTCTTAATTGATTCATGATGGACTTCTTGAACTTTTCTCCAAATTTGTTTCCTTTTTGATGTGTTATTGAATTTTCTCAAACCTTGCGACTCATTTCTATTCCTCTTTCTCTCTTTCTTTTCCACTATATCTCCCTCTTTTTTATCATAAAGCCCTAAACTTTCTTTAAACATGGGATCATATAGGTCTTCGTGTTACTTTACACCCCTCTTCACTTCTTTTTTATAACAATTATCACCAATATGGAACAAATGCAACCTTATGTTGTTTCCGTGTTTCTTTTTTCCAAAAAAGGGGAAAATAAAAAGAAAAATTATAAAACAAGAGTTGAACATGATTTCTTGTTTAACTCGTGTTTTTAAACATGGGTCCCCTTATTGCCCACATATTACTAAATATGAGTCCCTATTGCTGAACATAGTTCTCAATTAGAATTACGTTCTAAGTCCTTTCTCTAAAATCATGCTAAAATCACTCCATCTCAACTCAAATTCGGTCAAATTCATTCCTTCTTCGTTAGAAAGCTAAAACAAGGCTTATAAACAAATTATAAATCAAATCAATACCGAATCCTATAGAAATTATTAATACATAGGTTAAATGCTTTCAAAATCATGCTAAAAAATAAAGTAACTAATACTTATCAATTCTCACACACTTAAGTATGTGCTTGTCCTTAAGCAAATTAATTTCATCACTCATAACTTTTAAACGGTAACTCTGATAAAGAATTTAATAACTCAATCACATCAATCAAGATTCTCCATTATTCATCCAATTGCAAATTCATCAACTTGTTAGGCATTTAACTACTTGTATTAAATCATAAATTAATTCAATTTAATCTAGAATCCTTCAAAATTTAACTTAATCCACATAATTCAACCTAATGCACAAAATGAACATACATGAGAAAGATGCTATAACTTTCAAATATTTTCATATCACTTATTTAAAGAAAAAAAAGCACTAGTTTTTAAATAACACAAGAGCATTTAGAAAATTATTTAAAAAGTCACCTAACTTTGATAACGCCATATTATGAATACTCTTAGTTAATTAAGTTACCGTTTTAAATGGCTACTAATAGCATTCTTTAACTTCAGCCTTTTTACCTAGTTTGATGGCAATTTATTGAATTTATTATATGTTCACTTAATCACAAAATTTTCTTTTATAGATAATGAAAATGCTTAAAAGGAATTCTCATCTAAATAAATTATATGTATAAATTAGATAGAAGTATCATAGTGCAATCAAGTATCCATTGTCAAAATTAATGAAGCAAATTAAAATCATCTTAATCATTAAAGCTCATAAGTAAATTGCCTAAAAAAATCAAATCACAATGATAACCAAACTCGTTATGAATCATCTTGATCAATATTCTCTTAGAATTAAAACCCTTCTTTTAGTTATTGAATATCCACATATTTGATGTGATGACAACTTATATGTGATTACTTGATAGGTCTTTAATGTCAAATGCTTTTATTCTTTGTAAATCTTAAAGATGTATTTCTTCATAGTACTACAAGTTGACATCTTGAAAGTCGATTGAAATAAGGTGAAAAACATCTTGAAGTTTTGATCATCAACAATAGAGAGTGTGTATTCATTCTTTATGATCATCTTAATAAGCAAATGCTTGGATTACTCGACAATGTCTTTAATGTCAAATGTTTTTGTTCTTTGTAAATCTTGAAGATGTCTTTCTTCATAGTACTACAAGTTGGCATCTTAAAAGTCAGTTGAAGTGAGGTGATGAACATCTTGAAGTTTTGATCATCAACAATGGAGAGTGGATATTCATTATCTATGATCATTTTCATAAGCAAATGCTTGGATCTCTCAAAATCAGAAATTGTGAAAGTTATTTCACTATCTATTTTCATTAGGTTAAGGGGAAAAAAAGTTTAACCTCTTAATATCATTTTTTTATTGTATGAGTTTATATGCCTCTTTAAATAAGATGTTTCAACTTTAGAATCCCTGACCAAAATCTTATGATAATACTTTAATTTTGCCTGGTCAGTTCCATAACTTGATTTAGTCTTGATGAAGTGATTCTAAATATATCGGCAAATCTTCAACAGATTGGCTCCTTCAGTCTAAATTGTTTCTTCAATTAATCTATTGTTAGGTACTAGATTTAAATTTTCTATTTTATTTCCTTATATGGGTAAATTATCATTCTCATCCATATGAAACAACTATAAACAAAATGATCATAAAAAACAAAAAAAAACAAGATACAAATAAAATGTTTTTACTTGCTTAATTTGAGAAAAATATCAATAAAAAAGAAATAAATTAATCTAAAATTATGGTTATTCATATTAAATAATATCAATCTGATA
Organism: Erythroxylum williamsii; assembly: GCA_027564335.1. Taxonomy (NCBI): domain Eukaryota; kingdom Viridiplantae; phylum Streptophyta; class Magnoliopsida; order Malpighiales; family Erythroxylaceae; genus Erythroxylum; species Erythroxylum williamsii. The sequence continues at coordinate 39,551,958 of JANITW010000234.1, read as the reverse complement.
TTGAAATATATGATAAACATCAATTTATTTTTATAGATCATTTACTAAAACTATGTGCCAAGTTAATCACCGTACAATAGTATTGAGGATTGTTATCACTATTATATATGTTTTTAAATCTAAAAGAATGTCAAAAAATGTTCCAGAATTTCTCGATTGTTGGTTATATATCAAATGTTATAAAACACAACAATAGAAATAACAACCATCATCTTCAATCATCTCATGAATAAGCCAAAATATCAAATAACATCCTTGATCAGTTTGCAACATTTAACTTGTACTTATTTCAATATATAGCGTTTAACCTCATATTTTCAATAATTACTCTTTTAAAAGGTCGAAATCCTAACCATAAAACTTGTTCTACAATATTATAAATATAATTAAGCATTGCAGCATAATGAAAGTTGCTCTTAATTACTTCTAAATTTATTAGAAATTTGCCAATTTACTATATCAAAACGTCTAAGATTTATGTGCAATTACCATTACAAAAAGTTCAAGCAACCATACAAACACAATAACAAAAACTAATCGATACCACACGAGCAACCCTTGGTCACAGGGCACACGCGGATACTGCAAACCCAAGGTACGTGTCATTATTACCATATGAATCAAGAAGGACTCTTTTCGTTATGACTCCTAGACTTGTGGAATATTTCACCGATAAGCCTTAATAGAGCTACATCGTGGATTTCCAACCTATATACCAGTCAAGTGATGTATATAACAGATTCTATAAGAGATCAAAGATAAACAAAGATTGACTATAGTTTAGATTTAAGGTATGCTAGCCAAGACACAAGCCCTTTTCCTTTATATAGGCATAAATTATCAAGGTATGCCTAAACTGACCTATTTTTTCCCGTACAACTTAGACCTCAAATAGGATCTATATTCCAAGATATTCTGATACATAATATCCTCATAAAGAGGCAAGTATAGAGCATATTTGTCTTTCTTTATGACTGGGGCTACATTATTTAAGAATCAATACTGACACTAATAATAAAAGCAAGAATTATTAGGAAACACTAGGTCCCAGTAATATTCCTAAAAGATAAAAAGATGCTAAAAAGATAAGATGGAATATTTCTAGCAAGGAGGTGGAGAGAGAGAGCATGGGCCACCATTGTCATCATCTGAGTCTAACATGTCCTCATCCATTTTGTCCATGGCTTAGATAAAAAAGGTGAATTTTTGTGTCAGTCCAAATAGGAAACCATAGATCTTAGGCATCTTAGAGGTAATTAGGAAGATTGGGCCTAATAGGATGGGCTCGACTTGACTGCAAGCTAGAGAGGCCTGTGGTCTGGCCTGTGGCCCATCGGCTAGGCCAACTCAACCCATCACATATTTTTTAAAAGAAAATTTTCAAAAACAACGTCGTTTTTAAAGTAACAGTCGGGCCACGAATTTTTTTAAAGAAAAACTTCAAAAACAATGTCATTTTTAAAGTAACAATCAGGCCACGTGCTAGACCGTGCTCCACCCTACCTCGACTTGTAGCCCGATCGGGCCTACCATGGTCTACTCGTGGCTTGATCAACCCGGGCCAAAATCATCAGGGTCGGGTGGGCTAGGCAAAATTTGACATACCTAAGACCTAGTGTCAGTATTGAGTTTTGGATTTGTAAAACTTTCTCTACGTTCAAAATTTCTTTGGGATCTATAGCCTCGAGGACATGGTACTTTTCCAGCCAAATTGTTGAATCCTATAGTAGCAAACTGGTCTATAAAGGTCCAATATCCATTAGTAGGAGAAATGAGTTCTAGTAGAGAACAATCATCTGGGTATAGTCTTAGAGAGGTACATGTTACAAGCTTAGTGGTTTTTGGATAATGGTTTACGTAGTTTAGAAAAAAGTATAGATCTCTCAGTAGATCTTTGTGGTTCTTGGGCTAATCTATGATAGTTCGCCAATTCTGAAAATAGTTGATAGTGTAGATATAACCATGTCCAGTAAGACTATATAGATGATGAATGGTAAAAATATAATGGACCTTCTATTCATAAAAAAGAATAGCCCATAACTGATATTTGTTTAGGATTTGTCCAAGATGGAGATGTCATTTTTGCAATAGTTGGAACCATTCTAAAATTTCCATAGAAATGAATAAGCTTTGGCTAAGTTTGAAAGGTGTTGATATACATGCAATGAAGAAAGAGAAATTGGGTAAGCATATAGGATAGATGAAGCCTATAGATGCCACATAGTTGTTTTTAAAATGGAATCATAGAGGTGATAGATAATATGATAAGGAGTTTATATATCAAATTAATAAGGATGGAGAGGAATATTTAGAGTGGTGAGAATAAAGTGAAAATAATAGAACAAGCTCTTTCGGAGAATAAGAGTAATACCAACTATTGTCTTAGTGGGAGTCTTCGTAATGGGTGGAAAGAACTTATTGATCTTTATATACAAAGGATACTCTATGATAGAAAGGAGGAGAGGGATTGAGTGTTTGAGTAGAGGAGAAAGGAGTTGGATTAGGTTTCTTGGCCGAGAGAGGAAATCAACAAGAATGTTGTGCTATCCTTTAATATGGTGAATGGTAAATTTATAGTTAAAAAATCGTTCTTGCCATCTAAAGAATTGGTTATCAGGTAGTGTCTTCTTTTTAGGCTCGAGAATCTTAGGAAAATTTATGTTTTCATTTCAAAAAGAAAGAGATGAGGGCTAAGGTGGAAGTTGATTTTTTCAGTACCCTTTTTTACCGCCAAAATCTCTTTGTAGATAGCACAATAATGCTTTTCTGATTCTTTGAACTGGCCACTAACATGGCCACAATAGTGTCTTTTCCCATCAATCTCTTCAATTAAGAAGGTACCCCAATAATGGTCACTTGCATCTGTCTGCAGAGCATGTTGGCCTATTTTAGGAATCTTTAAAGCAGGTGCATTCTGATAAGCTTACTTTAAGTGCTGGATGATTTTTTCTTTACTAAGTGGTGGTAGATTCTTCCTTAGCAATTTTGAAAAGAGAGTTATGTAACCAGCCACATGAGAAATAAAATATCTAATGTAGTTAGCAATTCTAAGAAATTTTTAAATATGTTTAGTATTGAAAGTTTCATCAAGAAAAGGGCAATAACTCATTAGTTATATATGGAACAGGCTGAGAAAATCCATTTTGGAAGTTAATAACTAAAAATTCTATTTGGTCATCCTAAATTGGCTTTTCTTGGCTAAGAGCATAATCTCAATTACCTTGTGAGAGCTAAAAGAGATTAGAGTAAAGTCTTATGTTCTTCATGCATCTTGGAGTATAAAAAATGTCATTAATGTACATCAAGGTATTGTGGAGAATAGGCTCATAAATTTTGTCATGACCTGCAAATGATGAAGGAGCCACCTTGAGTCCAATAGGCATAACAATCCATTGATACTGTGTGTTTGGAATATAGAAAGTTGTCTTATATCTCTCTTAGGGTTCTATTCCTAATTATCAAAATCCTGCTTTTAAATCAATCTTTGAAAAGATTGTAGCTTCTTTGAGAAATAAGACTTCAGTACTAATCTTTAACAGTGGAAACTTATCATCTTGCAAGAAAGCATTTAGAGGTTTATATTCAATCACCAACCTCTTTTTCCCTCGCTTCTGTTCAGATCTTTTGTTCACATAGAAAGTTTAATAAGCTTAATTTGATTTTGTGGGATCAATCAATCTTTGTTACAGCAAGATAGCACACTCCTCTTATGCTAATTTCATATCATCAAGGTTTATACCTGGATGAGTAACCTTGGTAGGATTGATATCTTCATTCTTTTCAAATGGTAAATAGATGAAGAAGTGAGGATTTTTTCCAAAGAGGAATAGGGAGTGAAAACTTTGCATGGTTTTTAGGACATTATTTTAAAAACTGGTGCCATAGGGCTTCATATAGAGAAGGAACTTGAATGACTTTAAACACATTTCTTATGTATGTGTAGGAATTGAAGTTAGCTCAACATCTGATCCCTATAGGTAGGATTTGTAATGGAGATGCTTTACAATAGACATCCATACTTATTATGATATATGGGCTTAGTAGGTGGCTTCCAAGAGCTTTGGTCTATACCACACAATCAAGGAAGAAGCGAATCCTTATTCTCCTTTTTGTAATAAGCCTAATTTTAAATGAGTTTCCATTAGCAGATGTTCATTATGTGAAATCTATGCTTCAAGAGGTAAGATGTTGGGTTTCATAAGGCTCCTATGTGATCTAGTGTCCATATTTCCAATAGCCTTAATTGGTTTCTCATATTTATCTTATTGTAATAACTGGATATGGACATGAGGACAAGGAACAGTGAAAGGTGTATAGTTCGACTTCAAATAGTTTTGTTGTAGCATGTACAATATATCATCCTCAGTATCATCTGAAAGTTAAGTCTAAAAGGATGCATAATCATCTTCAGAAGAATCGATTGGAACAATAAATCTTGTTTCCTCATCTTCATTGGATTGTTCTTTAATAAAGTCTTTAATGTTTCCATTTTCATGAATAAGCATGATAGCCTCAATGGATTCCAATAGTTTCACATCCATTTTTGTTTTGTTAGGACATTGATGAGCATAATGTCCTAGTTTGACGCAATTAAAACATCGATATTTTTTTCTTTAGGGGTTCTTTGTTTAAAAAATTGAATAAATTGATTTCATTTCTTTCTTCTCGATGGCTTATAATTTCCTTCATTTGGAATGTGTGTATTATGTAATACTTCTTGGAGGAGAACTTACTATGGCGACATTTCTTTTTAGGATCACATGCACAGACTTTTGTCTCCTTACACTTAATCTTCAAGTAAGGCTTCGTACATGTCTTTTCGAAAAGGGAACACTTTTAATCATAATTTTGAAGAATTTTTATTGATCGTAAACTTGCCCAAAGAAGCGAGGATAGTTGATAGATTTCTCCAAGGGATATTTCCCTCAAATCTCTTTATAAGGCCGCAATGGTCCTTTATACTTCATATTGTAGCTTTTTTGGAGGAGACGAGATGAATGTATAATGAAAATTGATGTCATTGAATGTAACATCTCATTATCCCATGTTAAGAGATAGAACCCTATAATAGTGTACATGAGAGATTATTGAGAAGTTAGAACGTGCATTTTATGCTCATGCATAATATAACATACACACACATGTGAACATTAATCATTGAACACATTAAAATAATTGTAAATTCATTCATTGACTTTTTCTAGGTGTAATTGATTTATAAATTTGTCTATATTGAGAATTGTGGATTTTATATATTCAAAATTGATTTGGAGAGTATAATTATTGATTTAGAATTTTTGGTGAAATTTGGAATATTTTATGAAATTATGAGTAATTTTAGAGTAGGAAAAATGCCAAGTGGCAAGACAATTGATAAATAGAAGTAGAAATAAGAGTCAAATGGCAGAGGAAATTTTTATGAATGACACTGGGATTTAATGACATATGTCATTGAAAATTGGGAGATAATTAGAGTAGAAATTAAAGACAAATAGACTAGTTATTAAAGGGAACCATAAGGTGGTGACATGTGGCAAGTAACAAGTGTCACTTACCATGTCGCACCCTCAACCATGATTCTTTTAACATTAAAAGACGATTTTAATTATTTTTTCTTGCTTTCTTCTTCTCTTTGTGATTTTCTTCAAGCTTATTCACTTCCACAATACTTACCCACCTCCATCAACATTAAACCTTGTCCTCATTTTTTTTACTTACTCTCATTTTTTATTGTCTTCTTCATTTGTCAAAAACAGCAACCTAATCTACCCACCTCTATGTTGACGATCGTGTAAGCCATTGAAAGCTAGGGTTCACGTGATTTTGATGAGTTTGGAGTTTTACTAAGTAAGTATCATAAGGTTCTTCATGATTTGTTGAATGAAACATGTATAATGATAGTTAGAGGTTAAATGATCATAAAATGGTGTTTTATATGTGTTAGAACCCGGGTATATAAAGAAACACATTGGTGTCTTATTTTTGTGTTTATAATGATTAATATTTCATAAGTTATTGTAGAGATGAGTTTGAAATAGAAAGACCATTGACACTGGAGTAGGAAAAAGTTGCATAAAAAATTTGATAAGTAAATGGATGTTTCATGTTCTGTTTTCAATATTTATTAATGTGGATCTCTTTGGGTGTTTTGGAGATGAACTAACATGAGTTTATAGTTACTAAAAAGGAGTACTATGGTGTTTTGAAATGAGATAAATTAAGGTTATAGTTAGAAGTGAAATGAATGTGAGATTAGAGTTGAGCATGTTCAAAAATTTAGTGATGAATATATATGAATGTAGATGTTCTGTTTTTGGTATTATGATCAAACATAGAATATGATTTGTTTATGATTGAAATTAAGCTAAAATGGAAGTGGGAATGAAGAGGAAATAATGAGGACAAAAGCTAGCAACGATAGACTAAGCAAAAGAGATGAACTAGGATGAAAATGGTGGTGAAGTGTGCTGGAATATGTTAGAAGGAGTGTTTTCACTGAACATCCATCTGTATTTTATCCATAACTTATATGTACATATCCAAATGAAATGATTTTAAGTTATATTGAACTAGAGACATATGGCTATATTTTTCATGAAGGAATCAAATTGGAATTTTGTCTTAAAGGGTTTCAAAATTTGGGTTGAAGTTAAATACAATGTGTTGTTGCAGTTTGAGAATAGTTTGTAGTATTTTAGGTATATCTTGTAGACTACTGAAACAAACTACATGAAATTGGTGTCATTAGGAACTTAAGATATATGGGAACATTTGTTTAGAAGCACATATTGCCTAAATACTTCTTTTTCCTTGTCAAAATGGCCATGAAAAATTGACCCGAAAATCTGCTTTGAGAAAAGATATCAGGTAATGTATAATCGTACACAAGCACGATCATGACAGAGAAAAAACCTCAGGGGAGTTGCATGATCGTGCACCAAAACGATCGTGACATAGAGGAGATATCAGGTATTGCACGATCGTGACAGAGAGGAAATATATATCTTTCAATGTATATATGATTTTGTGTTCATTTATGTGTAACTAAACGTCCAGTTAGTATTTAGGTTAGATTCCTTTATTAATGCAATTGGTTTGATTGATTATTGTGATCTGATTGCATGTTTTATTGATAATTTGATTTCATACGTAAAGATTGAGAAATCCTAGTGTGAATAGATCTACCATAGTAGAAGGAGTTGATTGCAATCCTAGAGATAGGATGAAATAAATCTTTGGATTAGAATTAAACCTAATAGAGGTACTCATAAATTTGTAACACAATCCTATAAATTTTAACCTGAGTAATTCGGTTAGAGACCTTAGGATTAGTTGTTAGTAGACTTAAGATCAGTTACTAGCATACCATAGGAGTCTTAACGTTCTAATACATCAACAAAATAATTGTATGATAAAAGATCAATCCGTTAAGGGTTTAAGGAGATTCAAACCTACAGACTAATTCCTGATAAGTGATAACTATAGTTTTCTTAGTGAATTTAATTGTCTTTTCATTTATTATCGTTTCTTATTTCTTTAATTGTTTAGTTTTTATTTTCTTTTTTAAATCTAAAATTAGTACATAGGCTAGATAATAAGGAATGGGTAATTATTAGTATTCATAGTATTCGTGGGATCGACCTGTACTTCCCGATACGAGCTATAGCGACGCCGTGCACTTGCAGTTATTTCATAATTGTCCAAACTCATGAAATAGGTCAATAAGATACAATGACATTGCAAAACATCACTTCATTTTAATCAAGTTAATTATAAAACAGCAATCGTTTGTTATATAAATAAAATAATATAATTTAACCATAAATAGTGTCAAATTTTGAATTAAGCTCCCGTAAGTTCAAAACTAAATCTGGTTTAAAACTTCAAAATAAAAAAGATAAGTTGGATCTAAAAATTAATTAACTCGAGTTAAACCTTTTTGTTAAGCCTATTCAAGAAAATGTGTACGTGGCCATTACAGGGAAGTCGTTCAAGGGCGTAAGCTAGTGGCATTGTAGAGAAAGCTCCCGAGGCTGTCTAATAGGCTAATAAGCCCTATGTTGACTAAATACTTTTGCGCAAGAGGTTACCGAACTCTCGTCTCTGCATTGACGTTTTTTATTTTTGAATATCAGGGCTCTTAAATTTGATGTTCTGCTCATGTTAATTGTTTTAAGAAAGGGCATTCCATGTTGACGGGTAAAAGCCATGGTTGTATTTGCACATGTCAGTTACTTGAGTCTTTGGTATGCAACTAAAACTGTCCTAAATGTCCAACTGTCCTAAATGTCCATGTGTTTTTCAGTACAAAGAACATCATGAGCAGCTTTGTCAAGTAAACTTATTTCTCTATGCCTTGACATTAATAGTATCAAATCAAGTAAAATAAAAGCGTACGATCCAGTGGGTTCATGCATAAAATTCATGAGCCGTGAATTACTCAAGGTCTTCAACAAATAATTGAGTTTGCAGAAACATTATTGAAGAGTTTGTAATAGCTCAACGACGATTCTTTGGTACTTCTGGTGGCGTAGGTTGCAGAGACACTATAGCTAGAAAGTCGCAAGGGTTTCAGTTGTGAAAGGAAAGGGATAAGGTAAGCATACTAGTAGTCCTAAGAGCAAAACTGTAATGCCAAGGGCAACATATTTATTCTCAGGATCAGTTATTTCCTCAGAGAGTGGAGCAATTGGTCCTCTTTGTAAGAAGAATATCAAAACCACCCAATAAAATGCCACATCATCAATGAGTGAGGATAGACCAAGCAGGACAATTGAGGCACCCGTCAAGCGAGCTGAAGCCTACACAGCAAAACATCATATTTTTCACTTTTCCTGGTGATTAGAAAATTAATCAGCACTATCAAACGTAAAACAGCATGTCAAAAGCATTGGCTTCTTGTTTTCGTGATAGCATACTGAGTTTAGAACCATGAAAATCCAAGTGCCATACCTTTCTTCCCCATATGGCAAAAGAAATCCGTCCTCCGTCAAGCTCCCCAGCAGGAATGCTGTTGATGGCATTGATAAGAAGTCCAGACCACGCCCATAACACCAGTGGATTAACAGATATAGTAGTCCCTTCTTTGAGGGCACCACCTAACAAAAGTTTAGCTTCAAATAAAAGGAATAATCCAGTCAAAATCATCTCAATCTCTGTAGAGAGTAAGCAGCAATGCCGAAAAAGCCTCAAAGGAAAGACATGGCCAAAACAGCGAAATGTAAAAGATAAAACTTTAAATACAATTATTTCTGGAGCAAAGAAAAAACACTACATACTTAAAGATTAGGAGCTTACCAACACTTCCAGCAAGGAATGACTCATGAAATACAGAAGCATCAACAAGAAGACCAACACCATCACTAGGAGGTAAGATGAATCCTAAAATTAAAAGAACAAGACCAAGGGAAAATCCAGCTATAGGTCCAGCTGCTGCAATCTTCAGAAGATCCTCTCGCCTGGGCACAATACTAACTAGCCTTGTAATGGCACCAAAAGAGCCTATCTGTCCATCAAGAAAGTTCAAGAGCTTTTTTTCACACAACTTCGAACGTCAAAATGAGGACAGAGAAACAACATAAATCACCTGCCAACTAGGAACAAAATATGGAATCCCAAGCTTGACCCCAGTGCCTTTAGCTACTATTAAGTGGCTGATTTCATGCACCAAAAGAATGAGTGCAGTCACCAAGGCTCCTGGAAGGCCATTCTTCAGCAACTCGAGGTCATCAAAAGCAGATCTGTAGTTTACAAAACATCAATGTTCAGTCACAGCTACTTTCAGACATAGAAAGCTCCAGAACTCAAAAATGATTCAAATCAATAAACAATTAGAAACCATAAATCTAACTAACAAGGTTAATTATAAAAGAGACAGAGAGAAATTTCTATTACAGATTAAATGAATAACAAGAACTGCTTAACACAATATAAAGGGATAAAAGTCATACAACAATGATGAAGTATTGAAAGGAAAGGCAATGCTCTAATTACTGGCTTTGGTCAACAAGTAAGATGAAATGCTGAGATGAATAAAACCAAATGAAACGATATATTAAGAATTGTACACTTGAAAGTGAAAAATAATAAAAGAAATTGAGGCGAGAAAAAAATCAAAGGAAACCATAGATAAAGAAATAGATTACACTAGGTTTGACTGCAGTGCGGGAACATTCCGAAGAAGTAATGTGAAAACCGTAACCAATCCAAAGGCCCCAGCTGCAAACCACTCTGGAACAGCTGCAAAAACAATAGAAAACCATAATTGAATGTATTGGTTAAAAGAATACCATATTCTTATCTGACATTCACAAACTTGACTACTTTGATGCAAGAGTTAAATAAGTACCTGTTGTCTCTGGTTGCAAGGTTTTTCTCGGAACTACTACTGCCACCGGCTTATCATCCTCTGGATTAACTAGAAGAAAAAGTTTATATTGGTCTCCAAATTTACTCTGTGTACACAGAGTGGAGAATTCAGATTGTATGTAGCATCAATCTTGAGACTTTTTTCAAAATTTGGCTACGTAAATGTTTGTGATACAAGGAAGAAATATATGAAGTAAATAAACACCTGCATCCTGTTTGTAATCTTTTCATAGCTTTTAGCAGCTTGCCCTCGTAGATTGCCTTTGAACAACACTCCACCCTATCAAACAGAAATTAAAAATCCAGCAGCCATTGCAATAAGAACATGGATTGGCAAGAAAAAATTGAAATGCAGAGAAGACTATTTGGATCACTTCCATAAACAAGTTTGGAGAAGTCTCTGACAATTCAAGGAAAGAAAGGTAAAACTTTAACACCAGTAATCTATACTAGCTGAGGGCATGTCGGAAGGCACAGTGGGTGTTCTAAATCAGTTGCAAGATCATCTGTTTGTCTAGTTTAATATAAGCTGTTGCACAAAAAGTGGAAAGTTAAAATTGCTAATAACTCACCTCATAAGGCTCCTGGCTTGTGACAAAGAATGTGTCAAAACCAAATACTTGGTCCTTAAGGAGATCGATTGTTCCTTTTGGAATCCTCATTGATTCATCCAGTTGCTGGGGCTGTTTAGGAAATTCATTAAGTGGATGTAAGAAAGAAGATATTGGAAGGTGGCCTCTACAGAAAAGATTACAACTTTATCATAATCACCTTCACACCTGGCAATGGTGATCCACTGGCAACTTCTACATCGTCAGTGCCCTGTTTCAAGATACAACCTTGAAACAAATAATTGCATGGATTTGCAATAGTGTCATATTCTTCATAACAAATACATTTACACAAATCTCTATTAACACAAACGCCATCAACTCCACAAACTTTCTAAAATTATTTACTCAAAAGTTCAGTGACAGATCCTATGACTGTTAATAGTCTTATGTCCTCTGGGTCAGAGTTGCCACTCAATGCAGAGGCATATCCTGTTGGCTGAAAATCCAAACTAACTGCTAACCTGAATACTAATTGAAAGGAAACAATATCCATATCCTGATTAGTATGAAATAAGTAGATAGCATGATGCTCTAATATAGTTCGTAGAAAGCTACACAGCTGAATCGGTAGTATATATATTAAAAATATGAAAACAGCTACCTGGGTGCTCACTTCATCTTTAGATTCTCCATCACGATTGTTTATTTGATTTAGAACAGGAGGTTGAGACTCGGGGCCGGAATCAACTGGCCCTAGTGATTCCGTGTTTGGAATCTCTCCTTCTCCCCCATTCACTTCTTGCTCCTGCAGGTTTTTCAACGAATCAAATGTTCTAAACAGCCAATGGTAAAGCAATAATAAGAAAGCAGACATTGAAGATATTACAAATGCAAAAAAGGAAAAGCCAAGTTTAAGTCTGAGTACCTTATCACTATTGCTTTCTGGTTCATTCTGCGTCTTCGTAACTCTATAAACTTTTCTCGTTTTCTCGCACAAACTTAAGATTCAACCGCTTACAAGTAAAAAACTCAATTCCCCATATAACACCAAAAAAGGAGAAAAGTGTGACTGATTTACCTAAAAATGTTGAACCGTCTTTGACCACGCCGAGGAGTGAGCGAAGTAACCAAAAATGGCCGCGAACTAATTCCGCAAGAACAAGAAAAGCTCAAATGCGGTAATATTGAGAGTGGACATGAATTTCCTGCAACACTCATATTTTCAGGTTGAAGAAACCTAAACAGCAGTTGAACTAAAACCCTATGAATTGAGCTAAGGCCATGAAAGTTGAAGAGATTTTGCTAACCGACGTAGGAACAAATTATCCGTTCTTCTAATGATATTTTTGTGGAGCGTTGGATATGTAGAGTCACGAATCACTATTCGACACGTACAGAAGTTAACAATTAAACTAAGAATAAATAACGAACTGCCAGATTATTTAGCTCTTTCTTTCTTTTATGATGGCAAAAGTTCTAAATATTATTTATTTTTATTATTAAAAATACTAACAAAATTATAATACTTTTGTTATGTTCCGGTAATTTTAATATTACAAAATGTTTTTTAATAATTTTAAATTATAAAATTAATTATATTAGAATTCTAAATCCAAAATAAAAATAAAGGCGAGTATCTAATTTATCCAATAATTGCTAATTTGCTAACTAATATTACCAAGAATTTCTTATGTGTAGACTTCCACTGAAAATAAAAAAATGCGGTTATCCTCCCGGCAGTACAATACTATTTACTAATTTACTACCACCCTACTCATTTTCAGGCGCCACGTCCCATCTTTTTTTCCGAGTCCTGGTAAATTGGAGCAACCTTGCCAAGTTCTCTGGTAACGGCGCAGGTTCTAGTTCCACTAGATCCGCCTCACCATCGTCACTACTAATCCATCCATAGCAACGGTTTCGCCTTTGGCTTGAAACACCAGCTTCTTGATTTATGGGGAGGATACCATCCGAAGGCTTGTTGCTCCGAGGCTTCTCAACACCATTAGTGTCACCATCCTCTGATCCCTGTTTCTTCCTGGAATCCTGGTCCCAATTGACACCGTTCCGGTTGTAAACTACTGCTTCAGCGGGTTGTCGAGTTGGTGGTGGGAGGGCTTCAAAATCTGATAAAAGAGACTGCAGAAATTTAAAGATGGAATGTTCAACACTTCTCTCATTTTTGCAGGAATTGCAGAAGGAAGCTTGGTACTTGGGAAAGCTATAAGAGACTACACATGGACTTAAAACAAGAACACTGATACACACGCAAAATCTACTTGTCAAAGGTTAAGATTTGAAATAAGATTTTAAGAACATTACCCGGTTCGCTAGTCAGCAATGGCCTGTCCTGAGACTCATTAGCCTGCCATGGAATGATCAACGCGCATTCTTATCAGTTGGCGTTGCACAGTTAGAGCTTCACTAGGCATTGATGCGACGGCCGCAGAGGCCTCAACGTTAGATATGACTAAGGTTCATGCAATCTCAATAAAGTAAAATCAATATGAGGGGCTTTAACAGTGAATACAAAGCAGTGATAGTAGCAGCCAACAACTACATATAGGGAAGTCTTTGTTGCTGTAAGTCACCAGGTGAATACATCCTACGACACACAAGTAGAAACAGAAATATTGTTTATAAGTTTTTGAGTATGCCTTACATTGAGAAAGTTTGTGCTCTGTGCTTTTTAGATTTGGAGCATATAGAACAGACCCCTTCTATTTATTAAAAAGAAAAAAAGAAAACCTCAATGCGTTACAATGCTAAGGAAATTTATTTGTTTATTTAATAGCTTAGAGGATTTAACATGTGGATCGAAGGTAGAAACTGTATGAGTACTTATTCCAATATGACAGCATTCATCAAATTGTCCAAGTGAATGTTTGAATTATTGCATCAAATGATAGTGAAGTTGCAAATGGTATGCACCAACGATAAGTAAAAAATTAATAACTGCTACCTCATTTCTGTTTTCTACAGAACCTTGGTTTAGCATCCTATTGGCAATATTATAAACCAAAGTTTCTCCACACGTCTTCTAACAAGGTTATGATCTTGTGTAATCAAATACCAACGTTATTCAACACTGTTTTCAGAAACAGATTTATTGTCTTTGACTTGACAACATATGTCCTATAACCTTTTTCGCCTCTCTTTAATTGATAAGAGAGTTCTACACTGGAGGCTATTAGAGGAAGAAGCAATTCGCCCCTGCATCGAGTGATTCCATTTTTGGCTATAACTATTATTAGATTAGATGTTCACTAAAGAAGCCGGCATTAATTTATGATCAATTGTAGAGAGGAAGTAAGTCTCGTTTATGCATACAAGCCACGCTTCTTTCTCTTAATTTCTGAACCCATCACTAGAGGTTATTGCCTATACTCAAAAGGTATCTAAGATCAACAAATTTTAAAGCAGAATGTAAAGATCTTTTGGGGTCCAGTCCTATTTTAGAGCAAAAGTGAGCTTTGGCGTTTTCAGATACTTTCATGGATCATAAGAATGATGAATAAGGGAAGTCCAGACGGAAACCATTGAACTGAAGCTAGTTCTAAGAGACACAGCCATGTAGAATTAAACACGTCTGTGTCCTTGTTGTACACGGTCTTGTGTGCAGACCGTGTAGATCACTATAAACGTATAGGGTGAATAACAAGAGTCGAAGAAATACACGACCGTATTGAGTCAAACACACCCATATCCCTAGCTTACACAATTGTGTGAGTAGACCGTGTGACCGACTAGAACTGTGTACATCATTGAATGTTGGAAGAATAATAGACATGGTCACTGTACACGATCATGCAAGTGACTATATCTGGTAAAAAAAAACCTATTTTTTGAATATAAATGGAGAAAACATATGGGTTATCTAGTTCAGAGCAAAAAAAAAATGCCAAAAAGGGAAAGAGTCAAGAATGAGTATGCAGAGAAGACTTTCATATTCCATAATTAGTATTTTTAGTTTTATCTTAGAATTTATTGTATTGGGATTAGCTTGGGGGTGATGTTGATTTGAGTTTTCAACTTGTACTTAATACTGAAACTTAGTAAAGATTACTTGTTGCTGAATTGTGGGATAGTTTCAAGTGAAGGTCAATAATTCAGAACTTGAACTCTTATAAGTTCCTATTTGATGCAGTAAATTTGCTTATCAGTTTGGCCGTAATTTTTCATGTATATCTGATGTTCGATTTACTTTAATGCCATATATATTGCTTGGATTGTTTAACTATTGAGCTTGGGTTAGTTAAAATTGGTTGATTATTCTTGATTGATCTTGTGGTGGTTGTGATTGTTGCCTAACAAGATTGACTATTTTATGAACATTTGCGAAGGAAAAAAAACGAGGAAACAAACGAGAACATGATAGTTGTAAGGAAATTAAGCAATAGCATTTATAGAACACAAATGACTTCCGATCAAAACAAAAACTTTACCTTCTCCTCTGGCTCTTTCTCAAGCTTCTCAATAATGGCATCAAGCAGGATCTTATAACACCCATCTTCGATGAACGGCCATCCTCCCTCACCATAAACCTAAAACAAAACAAGAACCACATCATCTGATCTCTATTAAGCCATACGTCCAAATCACTCCCACACATTTTTGCTATCAAGGACAACGAGAAAAGCTCACATCCAAAAGCTCATTGATGGTTGAAATAACCAACTTTTCGGGGAAGCCATAGCAACGCATAGCATCAAGGGCTGCATCAATACGCCTCTCACCGGTCGGAAGCTAGCGGACAAAGCAAATCAGAGAAGCGAAGCTAGGTGAGCTGTCGAATAATGGAAAAGGTAAAGAAAAAGAGAGTGAGTACCTTTCTAGGGCGTCTTCTGGGAGCCATAGTTTGTGCAAACAATAGTGAAGTGGCTATAAAACGAAGAAAAGAAAAATATTACTTGCTAGAATTCATGCACACATTGCCCTGTCGCGGCTCGCATGCCTTAGGTGGTAAAACCAAAGTTGTCAACACCAAAGTTGTCAATACCATGCCGGTATTGAATGACATGGTATTGAATTTAGGGGTGGTTGATTTGTACAGGAGAATGATAATAAGAATGAGAATGAATATAGTGAAAAATGATAACGGATATTATCATTATAATTATGATGATTGGTTAAGAGAAATGATATTATAATATGTTAATTAATTAAAATAATGTAATTAATTAATTACAATATTTTAATTAATAAATAAATTATATTTTAAATAATTATAATTTAATTAATTAATTAATTATAATATTGTAATTAATTAATTAATTATAATATTGTAATAAATTAATTACAATATTTTAATGAATGAATGAATGATATTTTAATTAATTATATTGTAATTAATTAATTAATTATAATATTAGTTAAAGAATACCAAACCTTACTAGACCAACAAAATTAAGCATTAAGCATTAAGCATTAAGTAAAGCTATGAATGACTCTCATTCCTCTCATAATGGAGAGGAATGGAGCAATGCCCTAAAGTAAGGAATGAAAGTAGAAACAAAATAATTATTACCTCTTACCAAGCTTTATTTTTCATTTCATACTCATTCATTTTTCTTCATACCCATCAAATAAGCACACCCTTAGTTATGTTAAAATATTGTATTACTATCGTACTATTTTAAGTATTTTTAAAATTTTTAAAATCATTTTTAAAATTTGAAAATTTTCAAAAATAGTTTATTAGTATATTGTACAGTTGAACTATATAATTTATTAATTTACTGTTTACATAAATTTTGTTTTAAAAATCATAATAAATAATAATAATCATAAATAATATGAAATAATAATAATTTTCAAATATTTCACATATAAATAATAGCAACAATTAATATAAAAAAGACAATCATCATTATACAAATATAAAATTAAGAATAATATAAAGTTTTTAAAATATTACAATAATATAATTTCATCATTTTAATAAATAATAATTGCATCAAAATATCCAATAAAAAAATAATAAATATCCTTAAACAATTTACAAAAAAAGTTCATGACCAAAAAACAATCAAGTAGAAGTTAAACTTGAAATAAAAACATTTATAGTTACATTAGATATATAAAATTTAACATAAACATCAATTATAAATAAAATTAAAAAAAGAGGAAAAAATCTAGAACGAAATTCAATCGTCAACAGGAAGATACCCACTATAACTGCACTAACCTTAGTGATCATTTAGTACAAAATTTTCACCACGGAGAGGAGCTTTATTATCATTATTATTTAAATTATCATCATTATTATTCAAATTTAATGCACCAAACGACATGTCAATGCTTTTCTATCTAAGATTATCTTCCAAGTCATTCATGTCTACCAAATTCGGTTCTTCAGAAACCCAATCTGCTGAAAGAAAAATATTATCAATGAAAATTGGATCATTTGAACTACTTATGCTATTAAAACTCCTAATAAATAATTAAATTTAATTAGATATTATATTAAAATTAATAATAATAGTAATAAAAATAGCATATCTTTCCCGAAGCTTTAAATTGTAACGACAAAAACTAAGTTATTCAACCTCTTATACTCCGATCTATTCTTGTTCTTTGAGTGAATAAATTTAAATATGCTTTAGTTTCGTTCACAACCTGTTGCACTCATACATTGACTTAAAATCCGAATTGCAAATTTTTTCAATTCTATAACACCATTTCCAAATTGATCCCACCAAGACACTGTAACTCATAAGATAACAAAAGTATTATTATAAGCAAAATAAAGTGATAATTAATTTTCAACAAATAAGAAAAAGGAAATAGCTAATACCTGGAGAAAGTTTTCCTTTTTGTCGAATAGCAATCGACATTCCAAAATCTTCATAAGACAACTTGTAAAGCTCCATTTATGAGCTTAAAAGATCTTGCATCGTGTCAATGCTAACAATTATTGAAATAGTCAAAAGTGTAACATCCCATCTCCCATAGGATAGGTTTATTGGTAATTGGGACGGGTTAGAGGTATTAAATTATATCTCGGCATGAACATACAGCATATAGC
>JANITW010000234.1:39453933-39470224 GCA_027564335.1 Erythroxylum williamsii | reverse complement strand
GCCACTCTCGCGGGACACGGACTCGGATATCACCAACGATATCGGGTTCGGGTCTTACGGGAGTGGGGTGTTACAACATATATATTATGTAATTATGTATGTCAAATACTTAAATTGTTAGTTTTTGACTTATTGATTAATTATGTTGGATAAAACTGAATTGTGTTAGATGAAATTGAATTGTGTATGATGTAATCATATAAAATGAGTAATATTATATAAGACGGACATGCATATTGTGTAACTGTTATGTTGAATACTTAAATTATTGGTTTTTAACTTAATGTGTTGGATGAAATTGAATTGTGTATAATGTAATAATGCAAAATGAGTTATATTATATGAGATGGATATGTGTATTGTGTAATGAAAATATATGTTCTTTATTTTGATATATGTCTTTATTTATTTTTACAAATAAATAGAAGAAAATCTCCTAAATATTTAACCGCTTTAGGAAGATACAATGATCCAATTTAGGCTTTTGCTGCATTGGTCCCTGGTATGAAAAATCATACTATTTGCTTATTTTGTAACAAACATTTGAAAGGTAGAAAAATCATTCGATTAAGGAAGCATTTAGTTATAGTTAGAGGAGTTGTGGAACCTTGTATAAAAGTAAGCCATAATATGTATTGATAAATGAAAACTTTGCTGGAAGAATATCAACAAGAGAAAGATAGAAATGAAAGATTGAATTATGAAATTGGTAGTGAAAGTTCATTTACTAGTGTTCTTATTGATAGTGGAAATGTTGAAGGTAATAGTGTAGTGGTAGTGCTCCTTCCTAGCAAGAAGTGAATTTTGCATCCATATCTGATGTTAGGAAAAGAAGAAGGCAAAAAACTAATTTTTTTTGCACCATGAATAACTTTTAGAGCCCAACCTTCAATTTGTAGTGTCATAAAATCAAGAGATGCATCTCACAATATAAATATGATAATAGCGAGATGGTGGTATAATACAATTGTAGCATTCATTGCTTCCCAATCTTACTGTTATCAGCTTATGGTAGATATTATAGCCTCTTATAGTCTAGGATATGAAGCTCCTTCTATTGATGACTATAGAAGTAAACTTTTAAGTTAGTTAGTTTCTCAAACTAAAAGTTATTTGGGAGAAAAAAGAATGAATTGGACTACTTATGGTATTAGAGTAAGTCTTGATACCTTCGACCTAAATCCTAAAGCAACTGATCGAAGACAAAGCTACCTATGATAAAAGATGGGAAAAAGACTGTCGACATAACTAGTCTTCCCAATCTGCCAAAGACCAATTCCTCTCCCCCATACTATCTTATCTATTTGATCATCCAAGTGCTACCTTGGTCAATTGTCTCCTTAATGGAGAAACTATGGAATGTGGAGACAGTCTATAAAGGTGGCGCTTTGAACCAAAAGTAAGTTTGGTTTCATAGATGGAACCATTGTCAAATCGATCAATGACCCAGCCCTTTTGCAAGCTTGGCACAAGTGCAACTCCATGGTGATATCCTAGATTTTTAATTCATTGGTTGTTGATCTCCTCTCTATCGTTGCATATGTAGGTTCCACAAGGAGATTTAGGATGATCTCCAAGAGAGATTTGGATTGGTAACTCTCCTTGGATTCATGAGTTAAGGAGTGAATGGCCTTAATGCAATAATAAGATCTTTCTATAGCTTCCTATTACACAAGGTTAAAAACTTTTTGGGACAAACTTGCTAACTATTTGAGCATCCCAAAGTGTACGTATGGAGCGGCTAAGGTACTATTGGCAAAACGTAAAGGTGAGAAACTCCATAATTTTTTATGAGACTACTTGATCACTTTAATGTCATTAGGTCACAGATATTAGACTTGGAACCCCTACCAAACATCAACAAAGCCTATACATTGGTTAGGAAAGAAGAAAAGAGACTAAATGTTACTATTGTTAAGGAGCTTGAGGTCATGGACTTTGTAGCAAAATTTACTCATGTAGGATAGCAGATTAAGGACCTTAAACGAGCTAACATGATTTGTAGATAATGTGGCAAAATTGGACATCCCTATCATGATTACTTCAAGCGTAAAGGTTATCCTGATTGGTGGAAAAGGAACAAGAAGAGGACTGAAAATAAAAGGGTGACAATAAATCAAGCCCATTCAATCAATCAAGCATCAATAAGCAATGGAGGAGACTGAAA
This sequence comes from Erythroxylum williamsii, assembly GCA_027564335.1. NCBI lineage: Eukaryota > Viridiplantae > Streptophyta > Magnoliopsida > Malpighiales > Erythroxylaceae > Erythroxylum > Erythroxylum williamsii. The sequence continues at coordinate 39,468,057 of JANITW010000234.1, read as the reverse complement.
ACAGGGTTTATACATGAGTTAGGATAAATATGGTTACTTGATGTCTTTGCGTGAGAAATCTAAAAGTATAACAAATTTCACTGGTATGGTAAGTATTGATTCTTTAAATTGTACTAGTGATAGTGGAGCGTTGGAACATATGATTTTTAATCAAAATTGTCTCTCAAGTTGTAACGGCCCAAAAAAAATTTCATCTTCATGAATAGTAATTTTTGGGTCGTAAATAGAGCCTCTCGATGTGAATAATGATATTTGGGATCTAAACTACACTTTATTTTATTTGGCATTAGATAGTATTGAATTGGACATCAATTTCCCATGTGATCTTGCAATTCTATTTTTCCTAAAAATTGTGTATTAAGGAATTTAGGGTTCTTAAGATAAAATTGGGGGTTTATGAAATTGTTGTTAAAAATATTTAATTAAATTGTAAATGAAGTAGTATATATGATTAATTTAGGTTTCGGACTTATAATTTGTATTTTCCCCAATTAACATATATTATGTTTAAATATGGAATAGTTTGAATTGGCTATTATGAGTGTTTATCATTAAATTGCAATGGAATTGAATTAGATTTGCCCCTAGTAAAATATATGGGAATTGGAGGAATATGATAAGGTTGGCATGCCAATTAAGGAGTTAGCAGTACTGCATCATGATATATGTTACTGGACTATATGGCTTTGAGAGATCGATTTTGGTATAAGATATTTGATTTGTCTTACGAACTATATGGCTCCGAGAGCTTGGTCTTGTAAGATATAGATATGCCAATGGACCGTACGGTTCTGAAAACTCAGTCTTGTATTTTAAAATCCCACTTATTTGGCTTGAAAATGTAATTTCGTTGGATTTTACTTTGGGGTAATTACAGAAAATATATATAAATGCATGACTAAGGATTAAAGAACTTGAAATGAAAAGAGTATTGATTGTATAATTTATTAATCATTGTGTAATTAGATATGAATTATTAAAATAGATACATGCTTGTATTTCATAAATTGGTTTTAAATATCTATTTATGTTTAAAAATAAATGAAGATATTTATATTTGAAAAAATTATATGTTATGCATATTATGTTGGAATGGATTGAATTGAATGAGAAATAGAATTGCTTGAATACCACTAACCTATAGCTTAGCGTGTGGATTTTCTTTTCCACGCGTAGATCTTAAAGAGAATTAGAAGAATGTTATGTTGGTTCTACTACAAGACTAAAGTCATATAGAGGATCTCGGAAGACTTAGAGGGGGATGTACTATAAAATTTTATTTTATTTTGGTTATAACATGTACATATAAAGAAGTGAAGGATGATACATAATTTTATTGTGAATTATATATAAAAGTTATGTATGAAATTTAGTTTAGATAAGTTGAAATGTATTAGAGGATGGGTAAATTATTTTTTCAAGGAGTTTGACATAGAGATGGATAGTTGAGTAACATGCATAAAAAGTACATTAAAGTTTCTTGCATGAGGCTTTAAGTAAATATAGAGGAAACTTTGTTGAAATTTTTGTAAAGTGAATAGTATTGCTATAATATGAGGTTTTAAATAGAAAATATTGTAGTTCAAAATGATATGTATTTAAGAATATGGTAATAATCGGTAGGTCGATTCCATTATCGCTTAGAGGATGTTACATTTAGTGGTATCAAAGCTCGGTTCAGGCAATTTTGGGTCTACAATTAAGTAAATAAAGGAAAAGTGAATTATGTACATGTCAAATGAAAGATTATATGAGAATATGATGTGACTCTAATATAGATCCACCCTTTCTGTTTGTTATAGATTGAAGAAAGGAACCAGGCGCTATGGGAGCTGTTGAGGGAGAGGAGGAAAGTCACGCCTCAACTAGTGATACATATAGGGGTATGGTGGGGTAGTCAGCATAGACCGTATCACCACCTATTAGTCAACCAGTTCCTAACCTGACAAATTCTTTTTAAACTATAGTGAACTATATGAAACAACAGATGGTTGTTGCACTTCCTGTATAATCACAACCACCTCTTCCACTACAGAAGCTTACATTGGTGAAAGTCAAGAGGTTAGGAGAGAGGATTTTCTAGGGGAATCATTAGTTACCATTCTAGATGTCGAGTTTTGGCTAATCAAGATAAAGAAAATTTTTTATCTTCTCATTGAACATCAGAAGAGAGATTGGAATGTGCAAATAGTCTTCTTTAGGGACCATCATATCAATAGTGGCAGTTCATTAAAAGGCTTGTTCCACCATAGGATCTTACTTGTGATTACTTTTTGTCCCAATTGTAGATAAATATGTATGGGAGGCTTATAAGGATTAGATGAGGGATGCATTCCTTCATTTGAAAAAGGGGTACATAATAATATCAAAATATAAGAAAGAGTTTGATATATTGAGTATGTATGTTGAGAGATTAATTCCTACAGGGGCAAATAAATTTAAGAGATTTGAAGCAAACCTCCACCATGACATCAAGAAACTCCTTGTTACACTGTATATTAGGGATTATATAGAGATGATGAAAGCAACTTTGAGGATTGAAAAGGTTAATATTGATGAACATAAATGGAGAAATAGAGGACAAGAGGAGTTAGGGATAATTCTCAACTAGTAAGAAGCAAAAGCGTTCAGGTTCTTAGGCTTCAACACAAACACAAACATCCTACCGCTAATTAGTACAAAGTTAGAGATCAATGGTTAGGGCAGGATAGTCGGCCCCATCTATAGCTAGTAGAACAGGTGGGTCAGGACGTGAAGTAGTTACCCCATGGGAGTATTGTGGGAAAAAATATGACAAATAGTGTTGGAAGATGTTGGGAGCTTGTTTATGATGTGAATCTATGGAGAATTTTCAGAGAGATTTCCCTAATAGATGTTATCAAACAATTAGTTAAGTAGAAAGACTAGTTTTTACAACTTTGAGGGGCAGATGTAAAAGTACGAGAGCTAGTTTTGGTGCTAGTGGTTAGAGGGTCACATCAAAGACAGTTGACAGACTTAATACCCGTACTTTAGCTCGTGCATATTCTATACAGGCGCAAGATAACCAGGATGCCCTAGATGTGATTGCAAGTATTTTTACTATCTTTGAAAATTCTATTTGTGCATTGATAGACCCAGGATTTACACATTCTTATATATATATATATGTAATTTTCTGAAAACATGGGGTTACTTGTTGACACTCTTGGACATGATATTTTATTTGCAAATCTTTTAGGTCATAGTGTGGTGGTAAATAGGGTCTACAAGAATTATGTGTTAAAAATACAAGGTTATGAATTTCTTGGTGATTTGATTAAATTACCATTCCATGAATTTGATGTGATCTTTAGTATGGATTGGCTATCTAGGCATTATGTAGTGGTAGATTGTCATCTTAAATGAATTAGTCTTAAAACAACTGACATTGATGAGATCATAGTTATTAGTGAAAGGTCAAATTTTCTCTCCGATGTTATATCAGTGATAGTAGCAAAAAAAAGCTTATTAGAAAGGGGTTTGTAGCCTACTTAGCTAGTGTTTTTGAAGTTAGAAAGGATGATCCTAAAATTCAAGATATACCAACTTTATATGACTTCCATGATGTATTTCCTGAGGAGTTGTCGGGGTTACCACTAGAAAGAGAAGTTGAATTTTCTATTGATGTGATACCTGGTCCAACACCAGTATCCATTGCACCATATCGGATGACACCCATAGAACTCAAGGAATTGAATATCTAACTACAAGCACTTCTTGAGAAGGGTTTTATATTCCCTAGTAAGTCTCCTTGAGGCGCACCTGTGTTATTTGTCAAAAAGAAAGATGGGTCTCTTAGGCTATGTATGGATTATAAACAATTAAATAAAGTGATTGTGAAGAATAAATATCAACTACCTAGAATAGATGAACTTTTTGATCAGCTTACAAGTGCAGGTGTTTTCTCTATGATTGATCTGAAATCAGAATATTACCAGTTGAGAGTAAAGGAAGTAAATATCTTGAAGACAATTTTTAGAACAAGATATGGGCATTATGAATTTTTAGTGATGCCTTTTGGACTCACAAATGCTTTGGTAGCCTTTATGGATCTCATGAATCATATTTTCCATCCTTACTTGGATCAATTTGTGGTAGTCTTCATTGATGATATCTTGTTTATTCTAAGAACCTAGAAGACCATAATGAGCATCTAAGAATTATTTTGTAGACTTTAAAGGATAAACAACTTTATACCAAGTTCAGTAAACGTGAATTTTGGCTTGATGAAGTTTCTTTCCTTGGTCATGTCATATTAGAAAATGGGATTAGAGTTGATGTTAAGAAGATATAAGCCATTCTAGAATGGAAGCCACCTAGGAATGCCACAAATATTAGAAGTTTCTTAGGTTTTGTAGGATACAATAGAAGATTTGCTAAGTGATTCTCCATACGTGTGCACCTTTAACCAAGTTGCTTCAAAAGAATGCAAAATTCATATGGAGTGATAAATGTCATGAAATATTTGAGAAACTAAAGGCCATATTAACTGAAGCACTTGGTCTTACACAACCTGTACTTGGTAGAGACTTTGTGATCTACAGTGACGCCTCATATAACAAGCTTGGATGTGTACTTAAGCAAGAGGGAAAGGTAGTTGCTTATGCTTATAGGAAACTTATGCCTCATGAAAGAAACTGCCAACCTATGATTTAAAGTTAGCAACCATAGTATTTGCTTTAAAGATTTAAAGGCATTACTTATATGGAGAGAAATGTTATATTTATACAGATTACAGAAGTCTTAAATATTTGCCTACACAGAAAGAGTTAAACTTAAGGCAAAGAAGATGGATATAGTTGATAAAAGATTATGATTACATCATTGACTATGATCTAAGTAAAGCAAATGTAGTAGCAAATAGCAGGAAATCATTATCAGCTTTAAGCACAATGAATGCTAGATTATTTGTAGCTAGTGATGAAGCCATTGTAGTTGAGTTGAGGCTCAATTCAAACTTGCTGCACTAAGTCAAGGAAGCACAAAAACAAGATGAAAAGTTAGTTACCATTCTTAAACAAATTCAGGAGGGGAAAGATAATGAATATGCAATCAAAAAGGATGGTTACTTGTATTACAAAGATATAATCTATGTCCCTGATGATGACGAGCTAAAAAAGAAAATCATGAAGGAAGCCCATAGTAGTTCATATGTTATGCTCCTAGGAAGTATTAAAATATACCAAGAATTGAAGACACATTATTGGTGGTTAGGTATGAAGAGAGATGTTGTACTTTATGTTACCAAGTGTCTTAAATGCCAGTAAGTAAAAGCAAAACATCAAGTTCCATCAAGTTTACTTCAACCAATAGCAATACTCGAATGGAAATGGGATTGAATCAGGATGGATTTTGTGTCTGGTTTGCTTTAAACAATGAAGAAGCATAATACCATATAGGTGATTATAGACAGATTGACCAAGTTAGCTCATTTTTTTCTTGTCTAAATTAACTACCAACTCTTAAAGGATGTAGAATTATACATCAGTGAGATAGTGTGGTTGCATAGAGTACTATCTTCCATCATATCAAAACAAGATCCAAGATTTACCTTAAGATTTTGGAAGAAATAACATAGGTGAAGATTATAAAGGAAAGGTTGAAAGTTGTGTTTGATCGCCAAAAATCATATGCAGATTTAAAGAGAAAAGACATTGAATGTGTTATGGGTGATAAGGTTTCCTTGAAAGCTTCACCATGGAAGAAAGTGTTTCAATTTAGTAACAAGGGTAAGTTAATTCTTAGATTCATTGGTCCATATGAGATCATATAGCATGTAGGACCAGTAGCCTACAGATTAGCATTACCACAAGATTTGGAAAAGATTCATGATGTCTTCCATGTATCTAAGTTAAAGAGATGTCGATATGATCCATCACATATTATAAAACTAGAAGATATTGAAATACAACTAGATCTAACTTATGAAGAGAAGCTAGTGAAAATTCTAGCAAGAGATACAAAACTGCTAAGGAATAGGACGATTATGCTGGTGAAAGTACTATGAATGAACTACGAGGTCAAGGAAGTCACATGGAAACCAGAAGAAAACATGAGAAAGTCTTATTCACAGCAATTTAACATAGGTAAATTTCAAGGAAGAAATTTTATTTTAGAGGGGAAAACTTCTAACGACACAAAAAAATCTCAGTTTCATGAATAATACTTTTTGGGTCATAAATAGTGCATTTTGAGGTGAATAGTAATACTTGGGACTCGAACTACACTTTATCTTATTTGGCATTGGATAGTATTATTCAATAACAACCCAAGGATTTAATTTAAGGTCAAAACGAGTTTAGTTTAAGGGTCTGACCAAGAGCTGACCAATGGTCAAAATTTGACTAAAAAAAGGGTGAAAGTGAAACCCAAAAATTCTAATAGAAAATAAATGATATTAATTAAGGTTTTTATGAGGGGTTGATATTTTTCTTATTGGTATTTTTATTGAGATGAAGAAAAGAATGCATCAAAAGTTAAAGTTAATTTTGGATCTAAAAAATTAAAAAAGGAAAAAAATTTATTAAGGGACCACATGGCATTTTTTGTCACCTACCCACTCTCTTTTTCACCAAAGATTGTCAAGAACAACCCTTCTCTTCTTTTCTCCATTTTCTTTCACGCTTTTCCACTTTCAAGCCAACTTTTTTCTATCTTTAACCCCCAGATTAATTATTAAACACTAAGTCATCAACCTAGGATTCCTAAACTCACCATATCAACAAAAAGATTGGGAAAAGAAAAGTATATGGGTGTTCTTGATGAATAGTACTTGAAAATTAATAAGGTAAATGAGTGGAGTTTTTGTTGTTTTTAATACATGATTTTGGTGTAGTTGCATGCATTAATGAATAAAAATGCATGAAATTGACAACATAATTTTGTTGGATTTTACTTTGGGGCAATTACAAAAATATATATAAATGCATGACTAAGGACTAAAGAACTTCAAATGAAAGTAGTATTGATTATACAATTTATTAATCAATTTGTAATTAGATATGAATTATTAAAATAGATACAAGCTTGTATTTCATAAATTGATTTTAATTCCTATTTATGTTGAAAAATAAATGAAGATATTTATATTTGAAAAAATTATATGTTATGCATATTATGTTGGAAGAGATTGAATTCAATGAAAAATGTAATTGCTTGAACACCACTAAACCTATAGCTTAGTGTATGGATTTTCTTTCCACGTATAGGTCTTGAAGAGAATTAGAAGAAAGTTATGTTGGATCTACTACAAAACTAGAGCCATATAGAGGATCTCGAAAGACTTGGAGGTGGACGTACTAAAAAATTTTATTTTATTTTGGTTATAGTATGTACACATAAAGAACTGAAGGACGGTACACAATTTTATTGAGAATTATATATAAAAGTTATGTATGAAATTTGGTTTAGATGAGTTGAAATGTATTGGAGCATAGGTAAATTATGTTTTCAAAGAGTTTGACATAAAGATGGATAGTTGAGTAACATGCTTAAGAAGTGTATTGAAGTTTCTTGTAGGAGGTTTTAAGCAAATATAGTGGAAACTCTATCGAAATTTTTGTGGAGTTAATAGTAATTACTAGAATAATGAGGTTTTAAATAAAAAACACGTATAATATGTAAAATACACGAGGGGGGGTTGAATTGTGAAAAATCTTCAAAGATATTAATGTTTAGAAATTTCTTGAATTTCTTTACAAATTTAGATGATCACAAAACAATTCACTAAAGTCAATGAGTAATGCAATCGCAAAAATTATTATCTACTCTTCTAGCAACAACAAAAAATAAAAGATAAGGGTTAAAGAATAGATGCCATGATTTTATACTGGTTCACCTTTAACCTTGGATTACGTCCAGTCCTTAGAGTTTGTTTGGGATTTCACTATACTCTTCAACTTTACAAGTATTCTTTCTACACTTATAGAGCCTCTTCAGGTTTCTCTCACAAAGTATTCTATATCTGCTTTCTTAGCCTCTCTAGGCTCTAGCCTTTCTTTCCCATAGAAAGATATTGTTTAAGCTTCACGTTACAGAAGTATTCGCTCTCTTTCTTTCGCACTTGAATAAAACGTTTCTCTAAGTATTGTAAATCAAATTTTCTCTCTTATAAAAAATGTTATTTTTTGTTTATGACTATACCTAGTATTTGTAGCCTTAATCTTCAACTGTCTTCTTGAGAAACTGCTTTTTGAATCTTCTAGAAACTGCTATTAGTTGAGTCATGTAACTAACTCTAACTAACTGACTAACTGATGTTCTAAAATAGTTTCCATTTGCAATATTTAGTAATATGCTTCTTCTGGTGTCACACTTCTTTTGGTGTCACACTTTTTTCTTATGTTGCGTTTCTTCTGGTGTCGTGCTTCTTCTGGTGTCACGTGTATCTTCTTATGTTAACCTTCTATATCTTTTGGTGTTGGCCTTCTATATCTTCTAGTGTTGACCTTCTATATCTTCTAGTGTTGACCTTGTATCTTCTAGTGTTGACCATATATATCTTCTGGTGTTGACCATGTATCTTCTAGGTTTGACTTTATGTCACTTACATTTTTATACGCACTTAACAAACTTATCAAATCATTTCACATATTTCTAAGATTATTATTATTTGATTGTCGTCAAAATTAATAAAAGTGAAGTCTTCTTGACTTAGCAATCTCCCCATTTTTTATGATAACAAATAATCATAATATTAGAAAATAAAATAATATTCAAACGAATAACCAAATATTGTTCAGAAGTATAATAATCAAAGTAAAAACATAAGAAATGCATAAGATATACAATGCTTTATAATATTTTCACTTTCCTCTTTTCTCCTCTTCTTCTCCCCCTATTAGTTATTAACCAAAAAGATAGCTTATCTTAGACCCTTCAGAATTTCAGAATACAAATGTTGAATATCAGTGCGGATCATTTTGAGGTCTTGTTCAATAAAAACACGTAGAAGTGCTATTTTCTCATGAAGATCACCCAGTTCATCAACCTTAGTATGAATTTCCTCAATATTTTTCACTAAGGCTTCCTGAACTTCCTTCTATTTGTGTCTAGCTTCAGTCCAATTGATGAAATGCTTCAAGAACTCCAAATTAATAGTAGGATCTTGTTGTATTTCACTAAGTGGATGAAGGTTTTCAACAACAAATCTAGGTAAAGCTTCTAACTCTATGATTTTGATTGAGGGTAGTTTGAAGGTTTGTTTTCCTTCTAAGAGATCAAGATCATCAAGTCTGGGTAGTTTGAAAATTGGTTGCCTAAGAAGGTGTAGCACATTTTTTTTTACTGAAGGTATGAAACTTAAGGGTCTTAAATGCATGATTAAATACACAAAGGTCTCTAAGTTGAAATTGATACCTTCAACCATGATACTTCTGTACCTTCCTGCTGTCACAGTGCTAACTACCTTGTAACTTTCATCTTCGGTATAAACTCCAAATTGACTCCCTGATGCCCTTGATATGTGATGTGATAGATAGACACCTACAGGTTGAGCTGCATTACATGCATCGTGTATGTTATTCACAGTCACTTGAATATGTTCTTTTATAAGATCATCTTCATGCCCTTAAGGAAACATCTTCTTCTTCCCTTTTTCTTCATTTATTATGGGGGTTGAATATCTTGGTTGTACATCTAGAACAATCTTTATTGTTTTTCTGCTTGTAATCGGATAAATAGTATAACGATCCTTTGAAATCTTCATTAGATATGGTTCTGACTTCTCATCTTGTAGAATACCATATAGTATTTATTCTTCATGACTGAGAAGATGTATTGTCTGATCATTTATTAGTATAGGCTTGACTTGTACCTTGACTGTCTTTTTAGAAGGTTCTCTGATAATAATTGAACTTATGTTTTGATTAGGTAATGATTCTTCTATAATCTTCATTTTCAAATCCTTTTTGTTGATTGGTTGAGAAGGATTATAAGGTACTAGCTGGTGTTCAACTGTCTGTGTCTTTTATTGAACATCAGATGAAGAAACCTTTTTCTAACTAAGCTTCAACTTTTGTTGTTCTTCTGCTGGTTTGGAAGATAGTTATTGTTAATGCTTCTTCCTCTCAAATACTAACTTCCTTTTTATCTCTATCTCTCCAGATGATTTTGTTGATTGACTTTGTAGGATAGAGACAATTGATCTGGTAGGCTGCTATTGTTGCTCTTGCTTCTCAAAATCTCCACCAAGAATAATTTTTTTTTGCTTCTTTTGTTTTTGTTGTCGTAAGGACAATAATCTTGGTACCTTCTTGACTGTTTAGACTTTTTTGATTGGAGCATCTCGACTTTTCTCTTCAAAGACCCTTATTGTGTTGATTGTTAAACCTTGCTTTCCTCCCTCTGTATAATCGTTTTAGCTTGTATTGGCACATTAGACGATTGTTTAACCTTTTCTTCTGGAGATGTTCTTCTTGTTAAAAGAGGTTTTGTTTGTCTTTCAGATGGAATATGTTCACTCCTTCTTCGTCTTACTATAAGCTCCCCCTCAAACTTTGCTTTCGGTGTAAAACCTATATTTGCTTCAGCTTCAAACTTTATTCCCATTCTGAGAATAGTAGAGGCATTAATAACACTCTTCACATCCATCTTTACCTTGTTACCTCTATCAAGTAGGATTCTAGATTCTCTAAAGAATCTTGTCAACAGCTTACGGTAAAGAGCTATAATAATCTCCCTTAGACTTTATTATGTACTTCACAATCAAGAACAGAAGATTAATGGGTTGGTGACTAAGTAGATGAAACAAATAGTGTTCATCATTCATTGTCACCATGTCCTTTGAGCCTACTCTTAGTATAATACAGTAGATAAGTAGTGAATGTAGAACTCTAGCCTTCAGAACAAGGATTGAAGTCTTCTTGACTCCTAGATCACTACTTCCATAGAGTTGTCAATTGATGTGCGCTTTATTTACACGACCCTGAGTAATCCATTTTGTAGTGTTAAACAACTTTGCTCCAATACTTAGACACCTAATAGCCTTCTCGATAGAATCTTGTATGACTATAACTGACAACCCATCTTCCATTGATATTAAGGTGTTGTCCACCATCGTTGCATTTTTTCAGAACTCATATATCTGATTCAAATAGACCATTTCATGAATGTTGAAAATTTTTTTCCAGCCAACTGTTTCAATTTCTAGTTTGATGTCCATCTGATTTTTCTTCAAGGAAGTGAAATCAACGTGTCTCCCATAGATAAGAGATTTCTCCATTTTTGGTTTATAAAAAATAAACACTAAACATACAAATGTATTGGTCTTAACAATGCAAGGTTAGTATATAACAAGATAAGGATATGAAATAAAAAGAACTTGAAGTTTAGAACAAGGTATTGAATTGTCTTTACTGAGAGCACTAAGTAAGTTGGTTTTGAAGTTTTTCAAGAAAATTCTAGAATGTAAGATGTTTTAGAATCTTAAAAGGATTTTCTTCTTATACATACTCTTAAAAAGTTATCGTTCGTCACTTATCGTTACTGTTTTCCTTGAAAACTTACGTCTTTTCATCTTCTTATGTACGAATTGTTTGGGTCATGGAGTGTCAGACGAATGGTCATTTAACATTACCATATTCAAGTTTTGTCTGATTTCCTTGAATCTATCTTCACTTAAGGGTTTAGTGAAGACATCCGGCCATTATTGATTCATCTAAACAAATTATAGACTGATGATCCCTCTCTGTACGTAGTCTCTTATAAAATGATGTCTAACTTCAATATGTTTTTCCCTCGAGTGTTGTATTAGATTCTTTGAGAGATTAATAGCACTTGTGTTTTCACAGGATATTGGAATCTGATCTTCTAGGATAGAATAATCCTCTAACTGATACTTAATCTATAACGTCTGTGAACAACAGCTTACAACTGACATGTATTCAACTTTTGCAGTAGATAGGGCAATTGAACTTTGCTTCTTGCTTGACCAAGAAATTAAATTATGACTAAGAAAGTGACAACCTCCACTTGTACTCTTTCTATCAATCCTATCTCTAGCATAATCAACATCACAGTAGCCAATTAACGTGAAATCTTTACCTTTCTCATACATTAAGAAAAGATTAGTAGAACTTGCTAAGTATCTCAATATTCTTTTGACAGCAATATAATGAGATTCTATAAGATTTGCTTGAAATCATTCACACAAACAAACACTAAATAGTATATCAGGTTTGCTTGCTGTTAGGTAAATTAAAGAACTAATAATTCCTCTGAAAAGAGTTTGATCAATATTCTTACCAGCTTCATCCTTAGATAAGAGGTTTGAAGGATGCATAGGAGTTCACATAGGCTTAACATTCTTCATTTTATATTTGACTAAAGTTCTTTGATATATTTTTGTTGATGAATAAAAATCTTATCTACAGTTTGTTTAATTTGTAAACTAAAACTTGAACATAATTTCTTAGAAGTTGCACCAAAAATGATATCATTTACATATATTTGTACAACTAGAAAATCATTTTAAATATTTTTCTAAACAAACTCTTATCTACTTGACCTCTAATAAAATCATTTTTAATCAAAAATGAACTCAGACGATCATACTAAGCACGAGGTGCTTGTTTTAATCCATACAAAGCTTTATGAAGTCTATAGACATAGTCTGGTTTATCAGTATCTTCAAAACTAGGGGGTTGTTTTACATAAACTTCTTCATCTATAAAACCATTCAAAAAGGTACTTTTCACATCTATTTGAAATAGTTTTGTATCATGCCAAACAACATATGAAAGTAATATCCTAATAGCTTCTAGTCTAGCTCTAGGAGCATATATTTCATTATAGTCTATTCCTTCTTGTTGATTATAGCCTTGAGCTACTAACCTAGCTTTGTTACGGTTTACTCCTCCTGATTCGTCTAGTTTATTTTTGAATACCCATGTGGTTCCTATGATAGACTTATTGGATGGTCTAGGAGCTAAAGACCAAACTTTGTTCCTTATAAATTGATTTAACTCCTCTTGCATGGATAAAATCCAAACTTCGTCTTGAAGAGCTTCATCAATTTTTTTAGGTTCTAATTCAGAAATAAAAGCTACATTTACCTATCTTCTAAATTTATACCTAGTTCTCACTCCTTCTGATGTTTCTCCTATAATCAGGTTTTCTGGGTGAGAAGATTTGTACTTTCAATCTTTTCTTATACTAAAATTTTCAAAAATATCTTCTACTTTATTAGATGGATCATCTAGTGATGACATGTCTAGATTATTAATTAAAAGGGTAGATAGAGTTTCGTTATCAGAATCGTCTCTTCTATCTAGATAAGAATCATCATCAAATTTTACATGCATTGACTCTTCAACAGATTTTGAAATAAGATTATAAACTCTATAAGCTTTAGAAGTAATTTAATATCCTAGAAAAATTCCTGAACTAATCTTAGAATCAAATTTATCCAACTTTTCTTTTGTATTCAATATAGTGCATTTGCAACCAAGAGGATGGAAGTAAGATATATTTGGCTTTCTTCCTTTCCATAAATCATATGGAGTTTTATTTAAAATAGGTCACAAAAATACTCTATTTTGATTATAACAAGCTGTATTTACAGCTTCTGCCTAGAAATACTTAGGAAGATTCATTTCACATAGCATACTCCTTGCCATGTCCTGAATTTTCCTGTTCTTTCTTTCTATAACTCCATTTTGTTGAGGTTAGGAGTAGAGAAATTATGAAAAATTCCATTCTCTTCACAAATCATTCTGAATTTTTTATTTTCAAATTCTCCACCATGATCACTCCTAATTCCAACAATAGAAATTCCTTTTTCATTTTGTAACTCTTTGGATAAAACTTTAAAGCACTTAAGAGATTCATTTTTATGTGATATCCAACAAAATCTAGTGAAGTCATCAACAATTATAAGACCATACTTCTTTCCACCTAGACCTAGTGTTTTGGTTGGATCAAACAAATCTATATGTAACAGCTCTAGAGGTCTAGACAAAGTTACAATATTTTTAGAAGAAAAAGATGTTTGTCTAGACAAAGTTACAATATTTTTAGAGGAAAAAGATGTTTTAACTTGTATTCCTTTTTGACAACTCTCACAAAAGAAATCTTTGTTAAAACTTATCTTTGGTAATCCTCTTA
>JANITW010000234.1:39343929-39357262 GCA_027564335.1 Erythroxylum williamsii | reverse complement strand
TTTATGCTTGGATGTATCATAATGATGATTGATTATTATTATTGTTGTTATTATGATTATTATTATGATTACGATTATTATTATTATTATTATTATTATTATTATTATATGTTCTCATTAGAGATAAAAGCTTAATTTTTGTAGAATTTAATATATAAAATCTAAATTCTAATAAAAATATTGAACAAAATACTAAGATATTTAATATTCATACCCTTATAATTTTTTTAAAGTCATGTCATCAATAGTCATTTTATACATTAATAGCTAATACTAAACAGCTAATTTTATCAAATATCAAATAACAAACAGCTAATGCAATTAGCTAGTCAAATTAGCTAATAGAATTAGCTATCAACTAACAGCTAATACAATCAGCTAATTGACAAACAGGATTTAAATCCACTTCAATCAACTACTATCAAACTTCTCATTTAATGAAACATCTACCTCAGATATACTTTCATTAAATGTCAGATTTTGTTTTAGACTGGTTAAAAAGAGGAACTGTAAGCATGTTCCGTTAAATCAATATATAGTTACAACAGATAGTTGCAACAGAGTTAATTATTATGGATAGTCAGTCAATAACAAGAGAACAACGCAAGAAGAAACAAGCTAATCCATATTATTCAAAACCAAAAAAACATTATAGAATTCACTGAACCTAACAGCAGAAAGAGTTGTAAATTTTAAGATAAAATTTGAACAAACAATAAAGGCATAAGCAGATGAGTTTCGATAGCCAAAATCATATTTCATAAGTGTACCTGAAAGTTTAATCTCGAAAAGGTAATCCTACATTGCCTGCAAGAAGTAATTCATAGGATTTGAATTTTTCTATTTCACTCACATCTGTCCTAGTTCTACTGCAAGAAATAGAAAAACAACACCATACAAGTACTTGCTTAGTCACAGTAAAACAAAAGCATTTCAATAGAGAATATACCAAGTGACAACATTTTCATGTGGTTAATTTAAGAAAATATCGTATACACATTATTCAGTCCAAAGTTCAATTATTGCTCCTTGCCAAGAAATAAATATTGGATGAGAATGGTATTGTAAAGCCCATGTAATGAAAATTACATATTTGATGAGAAAGGTATCATAAAGCTCATAGGATGAGGTATCATAAAGCTCGTAGGATTTAAGATAGGAAACTCCCCTACCTTAGCAATGTTATGATTGAAAGAATACCAATGTGGGGTTTCCATACAATAACAAGAAGCATTGCAGCAGTTCCTAGAAGTTATACAAGCATTGGTTGTAAGGATAACAATAAATAATAATATCAATGTGAAAGCATGTGATTGTATAAGTATTAAACTTGGGAAAAAATGGAAGTGCATTAGAGTAAATGTAAATGAAACTAATCACCTTACTAAACCAATAAAGTCAACTAGAAAGGTCTTCAAGTGAATATCATAATTCTCAAAATAATTTCAAAGTTTTGATGTTAAGCTATTTTCAAAATTTACAGACTTTGAGAAGCCGGGATGCTTTAGGTACAAGAGACACTTAATAATCTACATGTAAATATATATATATATGCAAGAAGAGCTTGGGACTCTATACTTACCATATGCCGTAATAGCAAATGGTAAGCGAACAAAATGCTTCAACTTCTGGCTGAAACTATAATAACCCTGTAAAACAGATCGTTTACAAGTTTTTAGCTAATAGAGCATTAAAAATGATACCAAATAGTTTGCAAGCAAGCAGATGTGCCAGGAAGTAAATATATAACAGGAGCAAAGTCGCCAAAACTTTCAAGAACTTCCTTGATTTCAATTTACAAGTGTAATAGTTGGGCTTGGAAAAGATTTAAATAAGAAAAGAAATACTTGAATATCGATGCTTAGAATTGCAATTAGCAACTTCAATCCAAATTGGCATTCCAGTTAATTGAAAAATCAATTCAGGAGGAAAAGAATCAAGTAACTAAGAGATTTTCAAGGTTCTTAATGAAAATTACCTGCAATCGTATTTTTTGAACTTGAGAAACAAAGTATTGTTGAAAGATGCCTGAGACAGGGAAACAAATTCGTTGTGACCGCAGCGCTTCAATTCCCCAAGATAAATGCAACTCCATGTAGCTTATTTAAAATGATAAGCGAAAATGACAATAAAAATATGATCATTTAAGGTAAAAGATATTACAAGAACCATAACTGCTCTCTTCATAAGGGCTTAAGGAAACGTCTTAAGATTTTGCCGTGCCCTCAACATCAAAAACACGAAAAAGTCTAACTTGAGGAAGTGCGAGAAGATCATCCACTTAAATTGAATACAAAATGATGATGCAATTTAATCATTTCAAGAAATGATCCATGGAGCAAAAAATGAACAATAAACACATAACAACTTGACATTGAAAAAACAAGGGGCATTCAAAAAACTCTGGAACAATCCTTTAACTAAAAGAAGAACAACATGGCAATGGCAAAGCAATGAAGGGATCAACTTCTCAATTGAATCAAACACATAAGGAGCTACCGCGACTAAAGCAACATAACCTGTCTTCTAAATTCAAAGACAATTAGAAAAGGGAACTAGGGAATCAAATTAAGAACTTTTCAAAATTCAAACACCAAGAAGAAGAAGAAAAGAAAAGAAATTTTGATTACCAGTATAACACAGTAAAAAACAATCCCGAAAATGCTGCTAGATTTCCTATGACCAAACAAAGGAGCCTCTTGGAGTATATCAAGGAACCTGCCATATAAAGGAGGAAACTTTGAGAGTCGAAGAAAGAAAATTTGGAATTTTGGAGGGAGTAATAGAACATACATAACACTTTCTTCAGGGAATGTGGAGGATGAAACATTGTGCCTTTCTATAGACATTTTTCTCCTTTATTAAGATCTATATGATTCGTCTGCGGGACTTTAAAAAATTGTTTTATTGCAAAGTGTAGCGTCTTTAAAGAACATCTCAAGTTTCCTCAACTCATCAAAGGCTCTCATATCTACGAATCAAAAATCAAATTCAATTTCAAGGAGAAAAAAATAAAAACCTAAAAAGAGATCCGAATTTTACAGAGTTCATAGTATTTGTGAGGGGAGAGTTTGGAAGTTTTGAGCTCCGATAACATCTGAGCTTAGTACTTGAGAGCTTCTCTCAGATTGTTCGAAACGTTCAATTGGACTTCTTAGATCTGAAAATCAAGAGAAAATTTCTTTGAGCTCGAAATCGGAAAAAGTAGCAACCGCGATGCATGTAGAAGGTGTTGTGTTCAAGAAGACATGTGCATGCTAGATACTAAAACATCAACTTCCCAGGAACAAAATACCAAGTTTGTAATAACAGAGAATCAAAAAAAAAAGGGAGGGGGGGTTGGGGCTCGCCCAGAGTGGAGTTGAACTCACTAATTACCAGTTCACCCACAGATCTTGACGCCTAAAGTCTTGACACCTTGCAAAGTGAACCAAGAGTCACCCAGAGTGGAGTTAAGCTCACCAGTTACCAGTTCACCCATAGATCTTGACGCCTCAAGTCTTGACACCTTGCAAAGTGAACCAAGAGTCCTGGCAAGATAAGGAGAACACGATTCAGGACCGAAACTTGTAAAATACAAGAGAAATGGAAACAAGAACAAAAGAAATGTGACTTATCCATTGTTGCAAGCTACAAGGATCTAGTAATCTGAACAACTTAGAGAAAACGAGTGAGAGTGATCCTTCTAGAGAACACGAGAGAGATTTGAACACAAGAGAGATGTAAATGAGGTTGGCATAGAATTTAGGGCAAAATTGGCATTATAGGAAAAGTAAACAGCTGATTCCCTTGAAACGGTGCATCGTAGGCTCAACCAACCAACAACCAAACACAACAAATAGATGGTTGATGAAATCAAACAGCTAATTTTTAGTCAATCAGCTAAAAATTAGTTGATCAGCTATTATCCAAAAGTGCTTACTCAACGACCCTGGACAATACCGATGTTTGATTGGTAAATTAATTTATTTAACTCAACCTGATATTGTCTTTGTTGTCAATTTGTTCAGCCAGTTCATGGAGAAGCCAACAAAACTACTCATGGAGGCAGCCACGAGGGTCCTTTGATATTTGAAGAATTCTCTCAGACAAGGCATGTTCTTCTTAGGAAACAATGATCTTCTTCTGATAGGTTATTACGATGCAAATTAGGCAAGTTGCCTAACATTAAAGAGATCAACTATTGGATTCATTGCAAAACTGGGAAATGCACTAATTTCCTGAAAATTAAAGAAACAGGTAATTGTTTCCCACTCATCAGCGGAGGCCGAATATAAAACCATGATAGCAACTACTTCTGAATTAGTATGACTTAAATCACTACTAAGTTACCAGTTCACCCACAGATCTTGACGCCTCAAGTCTTGACACCTTGCAAAGTGAACCAAGAATCACCCAGAGTGGAGTTAAACTCACCAGTTACCAGTTCACTCACAGATCTTGACGCCTCAAGTCTTGACACCTTGCAAAGTGAACCAAGAGTCCTGACTAGATAAGGAGAACACGATTCAGGACCGAAACTTGTAAAATACAAGAGAAATGGAAACAATAACAAAGGAAATGCGACTGATCCATTGTCGCAAGCTACAAGGATCTAGTAATCTGAACAACTTAGAGAAAAACGAGAGTGAGAGTGATCCTTCTAGAGAACACGAGAGAGATGTGAACACAAGAGAGATGTAAATGAGGTTGGCATAGAATTTAGGGCAAAATTGGCATTATAAGAAAAGTAAACAGCTGATTCCCTTGAAACGGTGCATCGTAGGCTCAACCAACCAACAACCAAACACAACAAATAGATGGTTGATGAAATCAAATAGCTAATTTTTAGTCAATCAGCTAAAAATTAGTTGATCAGCTATTATCAGCGATCCTGGACAATACCGATGTATGATTGGTAAGTTAATTTATTTAACTCAGCCTGATATTGTCTTTGCTGTCAATTTGTTTAGCCAGTTCATGGAGAAGCCAACAAAGCTACACATGGAGGCAGCCACGAGGGTCCTTTGATATTTGAAGAATTCTCTCAGACAAGGCATGTTCTTCTTAGGAAACAACGATCTTCCTCTGAGAGGTTATTACGATGCAAATTAGGCAAGTTGCCTAACAATGAGGAGATCAAATACTGGATTCATTGCAAAACTGGGAAATGCACTAATTTCCTAAAAATCAAAGAAACAGGTAACTGTTCCTGCTCATCAACGGAGGCCGAATATAAAGCCATGACAGCAACTACTTCTGAATTAGTATGACTTAAATCACTACTAAATGATCTTACAGTTCTTCAACAACAGTTAATGCAACTCTTTTGTGAACTTAGGTATTGTCTATATTGCAAATAATCTCATATTTCATAAACGAACAAAATATATTAAATTTGACTGCTATTTTGTTTACGAGAAGTCGCAAACATGTGACATCACTGCTGCACATATTACTAGCAACGGGCGACTAGCCAATGTGCTCACGAAGGCTCTTGACAGAGAGCAATTTCTTTTTCTAACAAACATGTTGGGCATAACGAATCCACATGCTTTAACTTGAGGGAGAACGTTGAAGATAAATATCTTGGTGTATATATACTTGTGATATTGTTGTGATTTCTTCCCTTACTAATTTTGTCCGCTACCTATTAGTTAGGCTAATTGTTTGTAAAAGGGGATGTAAGCCTAACTTCTAGGAATAGAGTTTCCTAGCTAAGCTTAACTTCCTTATCATACATTTACACTTGTATTTTCAACCATCCCCTTTTTCAGGATTTGGTTTGTGGCAAACAATATAAATTAACTCGCCCACTAATTGTTCCTAGTGTAGGTAAAGTAGAGTCGCCAGCTAAAAAGCAGATGAAGGTCAATTGATCAATATGAATGATTTTGACCATTAACCAATAATTTGATATTTAACTCTTAGTTTAGTGTAAACAATTGCAGAGCAATGAACAAGTATAAAAGTACAATCCAACCCAATAACTTAAATCATCCAGTTTTATATGTACTGGTCGAAAAATAAAGTGAATATTAAAAATACGTTGACGATATTCGGAAGTATTCAATTCGAAGATTTTTTTTTAATAATTTATAGTTCTTATTCTCTTTCTTTCTCCTGCCCAAGTGAGAAAGCTGAAAAAAGAAACCTTTAGCCTGAAAGCTAATTGCCACCTCGAAGAGGTTATAACATCGTAGTCCAGGATTAGTTTCCAGTTTATTTTCCTCCAGCAATTACACCATGGATTCGGCGAGAACCACGACTTCGTAACGGTTCATTTGAAAGGAACCAGAATAGTGCCAATCTAAGTCGTGCCAAGCTAGCCAGTTGATCAAATTGCTTTTTGACAGCTTGAATGGGACACTATTTCTTGAAAAAAAAAAACGATAAGGCACGAAGTGGAAGCCAATCAGTGCCAATTTCGACCATTTAAATGCACATCGCCATCATATTAAGCAGAAACTCAAAGAATACATCGTCCACAATTACATTCCTGAGATCAATTCCACTGATGTCTAGAAGTTGCATACGTATGTGCAGGCTGCTATACTTTGGCCAATCCATTCCACCGACTGAAGCAGGAATTCCAAGCAAATAAACAGCACAATGAGAACCTATATATACTCAGAATTACAGTGGACGTAAGGAGCTAAATTATCCCGCCCAACAAAAGTCTATTGGCTGGTCCTTGGCAGTCAAGCCACAAAGACGATGAAGACAATCAAGAAAAGTATTATAACTGCAAATATCTTGATTAAAAGCCATCTATTGGACGAAATTTGGTTAAGATGCCTTAACAGAGAACTACGAGCATTTTCAACATTGGCCAATGACTCGTCCATGTTATCATCAATCCTGCTCAGGTCAATAAGGAAGAACATTATAAATGTAGAAGTCATATTACTATTTCTCAATGAAATAGAAAGTCAAACAATACTTCAGTTAATGGAACAGTTAATAGAAGGTGGATGTTCTTAAAACCTTTTTAACATCTAGGAAACAAAATAACAAATAACCGGATATTCTATCAAATCAAGCAGACCTGATAGCCAGCTCTCCTTGTTGTGCAACCATAGTAGCCAAATGTGTAAAGATCCCACTAAGTTCTGATATTGTAGATTCCACATTGCGAAGTGCAACTGCACGACTTTGAGAATAATTATCTTGCCTTGGAACTACCTGTTGTACCATGGACATTTGCATTTGTTGCGCAGGTGTGCTGTCCACAGCTGACCTCCGTCTGTTTCAAAGCAATTCATTGAATTATATCATCAGAAAACTTCAACAATTTTTTACTACCAAGGAATATCTGAAGCCAAAATATTTTACAAAAGCAGCTTAATCATTAAGAATACAACACAGAAAGCAATTTGAATTGCTGATGCATGTCAAATTCTTCTTTATGTTAGCACGAGCAGAGAACGTCGTTAAAGACCTTGACAATGTTTGTGGCCAGCAAGTACAAAATGACTCTTAACTATCTCCTGTAAAAGATAAACCAAATCCAAAATATTCCAGCACTTCTCCTCAGAAAGGAGATGGTTCTACACTCTTTAGCTTGGAACCCCAGAATTTTAAAATACATTAGTTACTGGGACTCTTTCAGTTTCTTCTAAAACGGAACTATCTCACAGTGAGAGATCAGAGTATATCCATTCATATTCAACCAACCTTAATTGGTTGCCAACTTGAACTCCATTTGACGGTAATCTGGATGGAAGGAGAAGCAAGAAATGAGTCAGGTACCAACTATAGGATAACTTTCACTATGTAGAAACAATACAACTGAGACTTAAGTTGTACTTGTCCCCATCCTAAATAAAAAGGAGAAAGACCCAGAATAAGGGGAAAAAAAAAGTATGAAACACTTCACTTACATAGATGATTGTGAATTGCTGGATGTATTAGAGGAATTTGACCAAGGTGGTGGCTCTGTTGTGGGTTTTGACTGGCGCAGGAAAGGATTCTCTCCGGCAGCAGCTTTAGAGAAAAGTTGCTTTCTATTTTCATGAGCTTTAATGTTCTACGTGGAAAAAGAAAATATTAATACAAAAGAACAGCATCAGCTATAGAAAGAAGTAAAGAAAAGAAAGCAAAAGCGATAGCGCCACAGTTCACTGCTAACCTCAGTTCTCGAGGTTAACACGTCTTGAAGCTGTTTGGTAGCCCCCATAAGTTTGTTCTTCAAGTCATCACAAACGGCCGTAGAATGAACAACTCTATCCTCAGAGTACTTTCCATCCGCAATTTCCATGTTTTGAAGGGTTTGCAGATCCGTAAGAGCAGTATTCAATGCCGTAATTTCATTCTTTATCAAAACAGTTAGCTCCTGAATTTCAATAGTTGGATCATCAAACATAGATGACTTTTTAGCCACTGCAAATTGACCAATAACTGATATCAAAAAGCCTGGGTCGAAAATCCAACTTAGATCCTCATCCATTTCCAATGAGGCCACCATAAACCCCATAATTTTGTCTATCATCTACAAAATTTATTTCCTTTATAAAGAAAACAAGAACTTCGCTAGCAAAGAAGCAAGGATAAAAAGACAACATAAGGCAACGAAACGAAGTCCATCTCCAACTTTTCAGGAAACTAAATGCAAGTAACCCCAAAAGATAAATCTTGAACCGTAAACTTCTATACAAAGGAAGAAAAATTCTCAACTTTTTTCCACAAACAAATGTAGCCAGCTCCAAAGTCATTCCATGTGCATCTGGAAAAATGGGAACAAAGGAAGAAGATGACTGAGGGGGGACCTTACATTGAGCAACTCTAGAAATCTTGTGGGAAGTTTCATGGACGCCCAAGGCGATCAAAGAAGCCTTCTTGTTGAACTCGGATCTTGAAGAGCGTGGCGATCCATATGGCTTAGAAGGAGAAGGATCTCCTTCTTGGAAATCATCATGATCAACGGGTAGGATTCCTCCGATCTTCTTAAGAGTTTGGGAGAGTAATCTGAACTCCGCCGTCCGATCTCGGTATATCGAGGCCATTCTGTGGTTACAAGTCGGAGTGGCCACTTTCTTTGTTAACTTGGTCGTCGGAGACAAATACGTTTTGCCGTTTAGCAACTTCACTAATAGTACCCAATTTAATAAATTGGGCTTTTCTTTGGGCCAATCAAAGCCCCATAAACTGCAATAGGATTTCAACGGATGAATCTACAGCCATTGAATCTAGCAAACATCCGCCGTCGGATATAGGGTAGAACTAGAGCCTTGCCGTTGGCGGTGCTGTATAAATGAAAATGAAGCCCTTTTTCTGAGTAGGAGCTTCTTGTACGTAAACCTTCTTCTCTTCCTTCTCCTCCTCTCTAGACGACAACCACAACACTGAGGTTAAAGAGACGGCGTCCGCTGTCCGCCTTGACCGAGCCGATAGCTTAGTCTTGGCCCTCGATTTTGTTTGTTGATCATCTTGTTTTTATATTTGTTAGAAATTTCTAAAAGAAAAAATGGTTGTGAAAAGGTCAAAGGTTGAAAAGAAGCTCGCATACGATGCGAAGCTTTGCAAGTTAATGGACGAGTACAGCCAGATCTTGATTGTGGCAGCTGATAACGTGGGTTCCAATCAACTGCAGAACATCAGGAAGGGTCTGAGAGGTGACTCAGTGGTGCTCATGGGTAAGAATACTATGATGAAGAGGACCATCAGAGTTCACACTGAGAAGACTGGAAACACGGCCTTCCTTAACCTCATCCCTCTTCTTGAGGTCTTTAATCTTGCTACTCTTTTATTTATATATTTCAATCTGATGGATTCTTTTATAAATTGTTTTTGGATCTTTATATGATGACTTTAGAATATTTGTGGATGAAACCATGGGAAGAGTTTTTTGATGGTAAATAAATTTAATTTGCGAATTCTGTTAACCTGAAAATCTTTTGTTGTTTATGGTATTTGACGTAGTGGGGGAAGGAAAAACAAAGATAAGTAGAATAGAATAGGCTATAATTGATGTAGGTTGTAGCTGGAACTTGAAAATAGGGCTTAGGTTTTTTTGTAGAAAAACCTCTAAAAGCATAAAATTATTTGATTGATAAAAGACATACCTAAAAATCAAGAATAGGCTGTCTATTTATACTAGTATAGGACAACTCGTAAAAGGAAAAGGAAATACTAATTAAGAAGTCCTAATAGGAAAAGGAAATACTAATTAAGAAGTAATATGCTAATCCTATGATAACTAGGACTCCAAATAACTTAAGAAGTACTAAATAGTAAGAAATCCAATATTAAGTACTAAATAGTAAGAAATCCAATATTAACTAGAAATCTAAACTAAAGCTCCTGCATCACTTTTGGATATAGACTTGTCTATATAACTTGACTACTAGAAACACCTTAAACATATCTTCAGAGGCATTACAATCTTATAAATAAAACCCATCACTTTCAATAGATAGGAAGAGGGTATATCTTTTCCTTTGGAGCAAGATGTGATGTTCGATGCACTGTGCAAATAACTGAAGATTATGTAAGTAGGCTTGTATTACCCATGAAATACATAAGTTGAGAGATGAAAATAAAGCGTTATTGCTTTGGTTTTCACGTCAGTTTATGTCTTGGGAGACATAAAAGTTCTGCCAAAATCTTATTAGGAATAATGAAGCTCTACAGAGAAAAAATTATTAATTACCTAGGACTGTCAAGTTGTCTACCTTGTAGGTCAGTCTACAACCTCTTATGAGCCTTATCTAGCGGCCTGGTCTTAGATTTCCTAATTGTCAATAAGAGATTCGGTAGACATTCAATTCCAAAGTTTTGCCTGTGGTGCCAGCATCCGTTTACATGTCTCCCTCAAAGGCACACCAAGTTTACTCTTCTAACGCGACAATCAAAGCAATCTGACAACCACCAAATCCCTGTTTTGCTCTCAAGACCATAACAAAGCTCAACTTTATTTTTTTAAAAAAAGAAATAGAATAGATGATAAAGCTATTCAAACGTCAAAACCGCCATGCGTAAACATATATTAATTTAAAATCCCTGTTTTGCTCTCAAGACCATAACAAAGCTCAACTTTATTTTAAAAAAAAAAGAAATGGAATAGATGATAAAGCTATTCAAACGTCAAAACCGCCATGCGTAAACATATATTAATTCTTGTCATCCAATTCCAAGAATCAACCAAAGAGAAAAATTGAAAGTGCCCAACATAAATCATATGCAAAATCAGGAACTCCACAATCATCAGTTAAACATATATTTCTTCCTGTCATCAAATTCCAAGAACCAAACAAACAGAATAAAAAGAAGAAGTTATACGCAACACAAATCATATGCAAAATCACGAACTCCACAATCATCTAGTAATGGAATATAAAATATTTTAGTGATCGCACAGCCAAAAATCAGAACCACCCCAAAGTGCCAACTATCAAATTGCTAAGTTCTGAATCAAAACACACAGTCAAGAGCTCCTTAGAGGAGAAACCATTAACAAAGCTCCCAAACAACAAAATCCACCAAATATTAGAGAACCCCAATTGGAACGAAGACCAAAAACAAAATCGCAAAAATGGATCCCAAGAGAATAAAAACCTAGATTTTTTTTTCACCGCACACCTTATTTAGTCATCCAAAACTGAGGTCGATCAAGGCAGCAACCTTACAAAAAAAAATCGAAAATAAAATCAACTTCAAGAAAGCCTCAGATTTGTAAGACCCTAACCTCTGTGAGGAAGGAGGAATTGAGGCCAGAAAGCAAGAGAAATGTTGAGAGGTCCCGATTTAGAATCGGCAGAGAAGGAAAAACCAGAACCGTCAAAGGTATTACGAGAGAGAGTTGTCGAGGTGGCGGCGGCTTGGGACAGCCTCGATGATTGTTGGATTGAGGATAGCTTCCTCGCTGCAGCTCTGAACATCTTTGCTTCTTCTTCTCTCTTTTCTTTTGATCCTGTTTCTCACTCTAAATTTGTATTCACAATAAAATCTCCGAAAATATTATTTCATAATAATAATAATAATAATAATCTAATGTTGTTAAAAACAATTTAATATTTTGGGCCCTTGGTCCAGTGGGAGAAATAAGTCAATTATTTTTGAGTTCTCGCAAGAGGAAGCAATGGAAGCATCGAAAGAAGCAGAAGATGGAGAGAGAAACGCAGAGTTCGACGCGTCGGAGATCGATTACATCAGCTACGACGGCGAACATCACCTGCCGCTGATCATGAGCCTTGTCGACCAAGAGTTAAGCGAGCCTTACTCTATCTTCACTTATCGGTACTTTGTCTACTTGTGGCCCCAACTCTGTTTCCTGGTATTAGTTGGTGCCCTAACTCTCTATGTCGTGTTTTCTCTCTTTTCCTCCTTTTCTTAATATGGGTTCCAATGGATGCTTGTTAACTTGTTTCGAAGGCTTTTCATGGAGATAAATGTGTTGGAACTGTTGTATGCAAGATGGGGGAGCATCGGAATACTACGTTTAGAGGCTACATCGCAATGTTGGTTGTTATTAAACCTTATCGAGGAAAAGGCATTGGTAATTTATCATTTTTATTTCTTATTGTGATATGGGTTTGGCTATTTTTTGTGATTGCATACCTTGATAGTTTTTATAATTCGGTCAGTTGGATCTTTGCTTTTTGGATTTGTGCTGTTTCTTATCTGTATATTAGTTGGTCATTTGTTCAATTTCAGTTTGGTTTTCTTCTGGTGATATTGCAGCTACTGAACTTGTTACGAGGTCTATTAACGCGATGATGGAGTCAGGATGTGAAGAGGTATCTCTTTTTATGCTTTTCCCTTTGTAGCTCTTCATATCTCTTAATTCTTAGGTGATATGCCCTCCCGCAACCCTATAAGGGTGATGGTAATAATATCCTGGAAAGTTTGGATAATTTTAAATTACAATATCTTTTTTCGGGGAGACCTTAAAGTTAATTACATATATTGTTTTGAAACCCGGACCGGTTCGACCGGTGACTGGTCGGCTATTCGGTCCCAATGACCCGTAAAAACCGGTCCTCAATTGAACTAGTGAGAACCGGTAAAAACCGATTAATTGACCGGTCGAATCGGTCCGGTTCGACCACTGATTCAATAAATTTTTATTTTTATTTTTTAATATTTTTATATTATTTGGTATATTTTTCTATTTTTTTTAATATTACTAAGTGCCTGTTTGGATGGACTTATGTCAGTAGAGCTTTTGACTGTAGAGCTTTTTTTAGTAGAACTTTTCTAAAAAGAGCTTTTCTAAAAAGCCAGTTGACTGTTTGGCTATCAATTAAAAAACAGCTTTTTAAAAAGAGCTTCATACTGTAGACTGTTTGGCAACATAAAAATAAAAAGCACTTTTATTAATTTTAACTATATTTTATTTTATAATAAAATTATT
>JANITW010000234.1:39282126-39295654 GCA_027564335.1 Erythroxylum williamsii | reverse complement strand
CTTTATTATTATTGTTATTGTTGTTGTTGTTGTTGTTGATGTTCTTCTTCTTCTTCTTCTTCTTTTTATATTATTATTATTATTATTATTATTATTATTATTATTATTATTATTATTATTAATTTTCTTCTTCTCCTTCTTCTCCTTCTTCTTTTTGTTCTTCTTATTATGATTATGATTGTTGTTGTTGTTGTTACATAATTAATGTTGTTGTATATGTTGGCTACTACATTTTGTTATCTATGGTCCAACTCATGTTAGCATTCATTATATAGTCTCAATTACAGTATAAAATAATATTGGAACAATATTGAAAATAAACTTAACCTAGGGCTTTAAATGACTAAAAAGTTAGTTGAGCAAGAAAAAAGTTTAATCCCTATTTTAAATAAGTATACAAAATATTTAAACTTCAACATAATCTTCAATGTGCGGCAAGAAACCTTCTCACTTACCCAAGTCTTTGAGAAGGCACAAGACTAAAAAATACAAGCATTTGTGTAGGATGATAAGGAATTTTGCTTAAAGCAGTGTCCCTTTCATCATCTGTCAGTCCCTCTATCTCACCGAATGCACCATCTAACTCGTCAACTCTTTATTGAATAATCATTTCAGTTTTAATAATGTTACACAATTCTTTTCCCACCTTTTTTATTTTATCACTCGATAACTTGGAAGTAACAATAATTGAACCTGCATGGCTTGGTTCTCCCATATCATTTTCTTTCTCTTCTTTGCTGAAATAATTTTAGCTTTTCTTTCAACAATTGATGTTAAAGGTTGGGTGAGGATTGCGAACCATGCTCAACTTCATATTCATCTTCACCACCTTCATTTAACCCACTTAAACCTTCTCGCCGTTCTATTTCTTCAAGAATATCCACTGCAGTTTGTGTGTCATTTCTAGTTGCACAGTCTTCTCTATAGATCCTAGTCAACTCATTATAGAAAAGAAAACTCTCCCTTCAAAATTTAGCAGGATCTTTGTGACTTTAACAAGATGAAAAAAAAACATTAATAATTCATATAAATAACAAGAAAGTAGTTAAATAAAACACTTAAAACAAGTTAAAAGTTCAATACTAACACTTAAATAAGACTCCCATACATGATCTTTAGTAATGACGATCTTCCTTTTGCTATGTCATCCAAATCCACTAGCATCTTTCCTTACCATATCATATACAATACTCTACTCTTTTTTTAAAGTCTTCATCCTGGACTCTATATGAGGTATAGCTTTTAAATTTGAATTAGGGAGTTTTGTTACGACCAATCTTTCTAATCAAATCAAGTTTAAAAAATATATAATAGCAATATAATTTGTCAAGCATATCATTTAGCTTAGGAATGTGGTATCGATAAGTTGTCATTATATTGTTGATAGCTCTGCAATTGACACATATATTTCAAATGTCATTTTTTTTAGCCATCAAAAGAAATAAAAGCGTATAAGTACTCATGCCTTTGTGTATCGCTTGGCCATAGACTCTTTCATTTCTTCATTTAACTCATATATTTCCTCTATATCACTTTTGTAAGGGGATTTATTAAGAATGAAATCCTTTAGTAAAAATCAATTTGATGTTTGATCCTTTTAATGAATATTAATGCCATCAGGCAACACATCCTCATACTCCTATAACAAGAAAATAACAAAATTAGGAAGAGATATATTAAACTCTTTGATATTGAGATAAGCCTCCTTATATAAAAGTACAATCATAGGTTAGTTATTGAAAAAGCTTTCCTAATATAGTTAATTTTTTACATAATTACTCACTTGTTTCTTTATTTTTTTCTTATTGCTAACTTTTAGTTTTTTAAGCTCTCACTCTCTTTTTCTTTTCCTCTCAATTCCAATTCTCTCTCTCTCTTTTAAGCTTTCACCCTCACTCTATTTCTTTTCTGCCCCACTCATTTTTTTCTTTAATTCCATATTTTAACTTCAATTGGTCTTTGTAAAATTTCTTATGAGTTAAATGTATAAGAGTTATATGTTTAACATTCTTTATATATGTACAATTATCCTTAAAGTCAACTTATGTCATTCTCCAATAATATTTCCATAATCTTTTGAGCAATATTTGGCCAACTTCTATATGTACTACATCACATAAGACTTCATCCTTATGCCTCCTAATAGAGAATGACAATAACATTTGTTCATTTAACTTGATCTCCTCATACTTATTAAGCCATTAAATTTTGTATGGCTTCAATTGTTTTATAATGGACAATCCTAAATTTTTTCATAAGAATAGTATTAACTACCTTAGTAACAACTATCTTTATCAATAATCATACTATACATTTTGTTGAGTGCATGCCATCTAGTATGGAAGATGTTCTCCCATTATTGTTCTAGCTCATCCACCTTGAATTGAAGACTTAATTCTCTTTTAATAACAAGCAAATTGCTCTTAATAGTGTATTCAATACTATAATCACTAAAATCCTCTAGTGGTTGTATAACGTCCTTTTCCTCTAAGTAACTATCATTCACTACCTTGCCATCATCCTTTATGGTTATAACCCTCTTATTTGGACATTGTAAGGTAATGTGGCATATTCTTAAACAAAGAAAACACTTAATATCTCTGTACTGAGAGAGATGAGAATCATTCTTATCTTTATCCATATTACATATGTTCTCTTTGGGCTTAAGAGACTCTACTTTTCTTCAGAAAGACTTGTATCATCCTTTTTTTCCAGTCATACCTCTAAGAGTTACTAGTACTAGTGGGGTTTCTTAGTAACACTTTACATGTAAGTTATTTGCCCACCTTTGTTTTGATATCCATCTTCTATTCCAACTTCACACAGTGTTGTAAAGCAACTACATTGTCTATATCTATATTTAACTCATTCAAGAACCTGACCATAATCGCTTCTGATTCCTTCTCTATATTGATTTGGATTTTGACTGTTTCAATCTCTTTATGATAGTCTTTCACACTCTTTAATCATTGGTTAAGACTTTACAACCTTTGATATAAATACCTAAAATAATAACTTGGCATAAAATTCTATCTCATTTAAGCCTATAATTTATTCTTTATGGATTACTAGTTAATTTCTCTTTTTATTATTAATCATTTGATCCCTTTATATGTTGACATAATCAATAAACTTTACTACTCACAACTTTACATTCTTCTCCTTAAAGTAATTATGTCAGTCAAATGTAAATTTTATCTTTGTCTCCCACTCTAAACAAGCTTGAAGATCATTCCTTCCCTTAAAGAAAGATATGGTCATCTTGATGCTATTAATGTTCCTACATACTCTTTCTTAAACTTTAGACTCGCTCTTTTACTCCCAATCATGCCTAAACTCTTCTTCTTGTCCTAAATATTCAACCTTAAAGGCTAGATCGACATCATCAATACCAAGTTCATTATTCTCCTCATCAACCTATATTGGAGCTATAAGATTATGATTGGTATGCCTCCACTTATGATGCACTGGGATTGTCATCTCTCTTAAAATTCAGCAATCTTTTGTGATTGCTTCTCCAATATATCCCTTACCTTAACATACATCATATTCATCCTCTTAAATTGTTATTGCATGACCAACATAAAGCTATTTTTCTTTGACTTTGGTGATTTAATGCCTTTAAAAAACATAGTTGAAAGCAACCAAAAAAGTTAGTAAAGAGTATTTCATTATGCAATCTCTCATGTGTTTACTCTCAAAGTGATAAACCACTTATGCTTCATTCTTTATTTGGCTTTTCCCAATGCTAAACTTATGCTCTCTTGCCTTTTTCCACTTTTTTCTTTTTTTATAAGGTTTTAAAGAACTAAACAAAATCAAATAAAAATTCAACCTCATAAAGTCTAAAAACTTGAGAACTATTAGTTAAGAAGATTAAAAAAAACCACGAGGTAAGCAAGAAACACAAAAACTAAATAAAAAATGAAGAGTTAGTAAGAATTTCAGTTACATTTAAGAACAATTCCTTAAGGCTATCATTCATGTACCACTTTTTTCTTTTCTTTTTTTTTTCTAGCCCCACAAACAATTGGCATAGATTTCACAAAACAAAAGAATTAAGAATGAGAAACACTAACAAGAAAATAGAGATAAGCAAACCCTAAAAATAAGATCATAATAATGAAACTTTTTTTATTACAATTTTAAAAATAACAATAGAATAATAGAATAAAAATGACCTACATTAATTATTTATTCTTTGGTAATGATGTCTTCTAAAGCACTATCTTCTTTATCTGTTTTTGATGATGATGGGCAATTTGGGCATTTGTGTTATGTGTACTGTTGGAATTACTGACAAAGGGCTTGTTTTCATATAGCTGAGAGCTCGATAAATGATCCAGAGATTGTAGCAAAACTTTTTTCAAAATGTTTAATTATCTGGAGTGAATTCGGAGAAATTGGCAATTTATAAGTTGATGTCATAATCATGTTGGCTCCTCGATAGTTTATCTTTACTAAAGATTTAGAGTTGACTTTTAAGCATTGTTGATAAACTCCTTTGAAACAGTGTAGGTTGAATTGGTTGACTAGATCGCATTTAAATTCATAATTAGGGGCAGTATTAATGGGTAGATACATACAATTATTAATTCCGATTTGGAGGTAGGTGATTCTAGTCATGAGAATTTTGGATTCTTTTATGCTTTCAGATTATTTGAAAATTAGGTAACTGCTGAAGACTTTGAGGAATATCTCTCGATTCTTGGCAAAATGTTCTTTATAATGTTTAACTGCTAAGATGAATCCTACAAGGAATCATGAGAAGGTGTGTAAATTGGTTAGGTAAATGGTGTCTATCAATCCACTCTGAAAAAATAGATAAGTAGAAAGTGGGTCTGCGTCAGGAAATATAATTGCTTTGGGTCCATATCATCTGTGATTCTAAGGATAATATTAAAAGATTTTCTAATCTTCCTTCCACTCATTGAGGGCTTGAAAACAATCATAAAAAGTTTCGAACATGATTTTCTTCATTTCTTCTTTAAATGCTCCGGTGGGGACTGCACTGATTTTGTCTAAGTTAACTAGCTTACCTAAAGTCTTCATTTTCTACAAAGATCGTTGTTTTTCAAGTACTTGTTTGTATTAGCTTAAGATGGTTCTTGAAATTTATTAAGAGCTTTTTTTGCTTCAGCTCTATCTATACAACTTCGATGAATAATTGAGGGTTTGTTGTTGATATGAATGGCAACTTTATGTCATTAATCGTTTATCCTAGCCATAGGTCCATTAAAAGTAACGTATACTTTAGACTCTTTGTGGTTTACTTTTTTCTGGGGGCTGGATTCAATAGTGTTGGGTAATGGGCTTGGTATTGGATTGGTATTTTGAGTGAGTTGTTAAGGTGTAATGGGTTGAATATTTAGTGGGATATTAGATATAGAGTTTGTAGAAAGTTGTTTTTTCTAAGAGAGTGATTCTAAACTGATTCATTTCCTTGGTAATAATTCCAATTTATTGTTGCATGTCTACTAACTCTGCTTCTTTCTTTTTGAGTGAATCTTTGAGACTTAATATAGCGACTTCCATTCTCGGGTAAGTATATCTGCAAGACTATTAATAGAAGATGGTATGTAATTAATATGAAAATTATATTGATTTAATTCGAGTTGCCATTGAATTAGCCTTCCTCAATTATAATTTGTTTTAATGTTATATTTTGTGAATCCACATAGATATTTTGAATCAGTTTGAATATAAAATTCGATAGGTAATAGATTGACTTTTTGTTTACTCACTTTTGTAAAGTGTCTCCTTCTCATAAATAAGGTATTTATTTTTAGTGGGATTAAAGGTCCCATTGATATCTTTACATAGAAGATGTTTCCTTAAATTGAGTGGTTGAGCCAAAAGACATCCTGCTCATGTATCCATACTTAAATCAATTTGTATAATTAATGTATCTTTAGCATTATAATTATATAATGATGGTAAATCTTTACAAAGATTTTTTTATGTTTGTACAGTTTTTGTGCCTTTATCATTCCAAGTCCAATGAGTTTTTGTACTACATTTACGTTATAGATTTTTGCATTCTTTAGCTGAATTTTTAAGAAATCATTGATCAGAAAATAATTTAATAGTCCTAAAATTTCTTGAACTTTTTTGATATTTTTTAAAATGTCTAGAAATTGTCGTAATTTTTTAGAATATTGGGTTGTAATTTTATAAAGCCATTGATAAATTCCATACCTAAATATTCATTGTTTTGTTGAGCTAACTTAATTTTCTTCTTACTTAAAATAAATCCTTTATGTTTACATCGAGTAAGAATTGTTATTACTTTTTAAAAATGATCATCTTTATCTTTGTTTGAAAAGATAATAATATCATCTGTATACACTAATGTAAAATCTTCTAATCCTTCTAAATTATTATCTATAAATCGTTGATAAATACTTGGAGCTTGTTTGAGTCCAAAGGGTAATACGTTCTATTGATAATGTTTTTGTGGTGGACATGTAAAAGTAGTTAAAAGTTTTGTATTTTCATGTAGCCGTAATTGCCAATATCTAGATTTTGCATCTAATGTAGTGAATCAATTGTGTCCTTTTAATTTTTTGATAATATAATCTCTTCTAGGTAATTTATAGGCATCTCCTATTGTTGCTTTATTTAATTCTTTATAATTGATTACCATTCGTCGTTTTCTCGTTTTTGTTCGAAATGATTATTGACATAAAAAGTTGAGGTTGAATGTTTACTTGTATTTGGGGAGATTAATTGTTTGTCTAATAATTCAGAACATTCAGAAATAAATTCTTGTACATCTTGTTGTGTATAAGGAATGTTATTTTTAATATTGATTTCTTTTAAAGGGTCTTTTAGTTTAATTTCAATTAATTGGTTATTGGTATTTTTTAAAAGATCTAATGGACTTTCGCTACATTAGTTATCTATTAATGTTTCTACTTCTGATTGTAGAGTTAAATTATTAAGGAGATAAAATTGTAATTGATTTAAATTTTTAGTTATAAGTTTTAATGTTTTATAATAAGTTGTATGATAGATAGGAATTTTTAGTATAATAGATTTTTGATTTAATAGATTTATTATTGACATTTTTAGCGTAATATAATGTAGATATTGACAAAAAGAATTATATAATTTGATAAAGTTATTTCCTAATATTAGAGGTAAACTTGATTCTTGTTGATATATTGATGATACAATAAACGTATAATTTTCTATAATAGTATTATTATAATAACTTTCATACCATATAGATTTTATGCTTCCATCAACGATTCTAATTTGTAAATGTTTATTTAATTTTTTTCCCAATTTTTAATTATGTTTTAGTAGCTATATAAATAGTAGCACCTGTATCTATATAAGCATCTAGTTTTTTTTAATTCTAAATAATCACTTCAATAATGTTGTATTCGGATTCGGTTATTGATTCTGACTCTTGGAATGCATAACAATATAATGAAGAATAGCTGAATTTAGAATATTAACTTTTTCTTTATATTGGTTTATTACGTTTTGGACATTATGCTATTTCATAGTCAGATTCTATAAGTTCTAATTATATTGAAATGCTGAATTTAGAATATTAACTTTTCTTTATATTGGTTTTTATTACGTTTTGAACATTCATTAACATAATGTCCTTCTTCTTTACAAAGCTAACATTTACATGTTTTGTTATTTTTATGGCAAAATTTTTTCTTTGGTTTGATTTGTCTATGGGTTTTTCGTTTAAAAAACTTTTTATATGATTTAAATGGGAAATTTCTAGGATATTTTCTTTTCGAATACTTTTTCCATTTATATCTATATTTTTTGGTCTTTGTTTTTTATAAGTAGAAAATTCACATCTATATTGTTGTGGACCTTCAGAGTATTTAGAGCAATATAATTGAATATTATTATGTCTTAATTTTTGATGTAATTTTGCATCGAGACATTCTTAGGATAATACTTCTTTTGTTTTAGAAACAGCTGCACCTAAGTTATAAGCTACTAAATTAACGTTTTGTTTTATTAAAAATAAGTCTTCTATTGTTTTGTTTATTGACTATAGTAAGTTTTAGATAAATATTTGTATATATAGTTCTTGTTCCATACGAGTTAATTCATAATAATATTTTTTAAATTCACAAATATATTCTTCGAGATAACAAATATCACATATGCATATATTGTTTAAATGTCAAAGGGCATTTTTTCATTCTTCATTTTCAATTTCTCATTTATAAGAAATTATATCCTTCCCAATAAATTTTTTTATAAATTTCATTATTAGTTACCTGAAATTTTTTAATAGGTTTAAGAGCATTAAGAAATTTAATAGTATTTTTTAATTCGTATTTTATTATCTAATAAAAAATTTAATACAATTCCAATGATACCAGAGCTCCAGGTTACAGTCTTGTAACTGTCCCATGAGTTCGATTCCTAGGAAAACCGGAGTCGCTTTTCGATTATGCCACTATCTGTGGAAGTGCAGTAGAAATAAGTAAGGATCAAAGTATTTTCGCCGTAAGCTATAGCAAGAAAAGTGTAATTAGGAAGATATTAATAATCAAATAAATTTTATTAAAAAAGTAAAACAAAAAACCCAATAGTAAACACATAGATAAACTAAATCACCCCTTAAATTTTGTCTGCCCTGGGACTACGTAACGCTACGTTGTTCCTCTGTCTTTGACTGACAAAGCTTACTTATTACTGTTGGGCCACAAGCAAAGTCCCAGGTAGTTGCTTTCCCCAGAGCGTAGCTTTGTGCTGTTATTTACGGAGACGACAAGCCCAATCTTCCATGTCAAATATAAAATTAGCCGAAATCAAAATAGCTCGTAGCCACGTGTGAATAACCGCCCCTGAAGCTTGTGATGCTGTCGGAGACGATTCGGAGCAAAAGGCGGTTCAAATCTCCTTAACCTTGGCCACTTGACTCGGTACAACTACTGCCACGTACTCACTTTCCCTTCATTAATGTCACTCGGCTGTCTTTTAGCCAACTCACCCCCACCAAAGAAAGACATGCCTCTTCTCACCAGACATTAAAAATGAATATAAAATACCAATGCCGATTTCTCACCATTGCGGTCATACGAGGAAGAAATCGTCGATTTTGATTCCTTTTTTTTTTCTTTTCTGGTAAGCAGCTTTTGACTTCTTCTTTCTTTTTTCCGTTTCATGCATAAGCTTGTGAATGGATGTGGAGAAAGTGTAATGCATTAAAGAAGATCCTGATGACGGATTGCTTTTGTCCATTTTTTCAGGTGAAAGATTTCGAATCAGCGAGTTCTCTAGACTTGCTTTTTGATTTTGACACTGGGAGGGGCAAGATTTTCCATGGACAACATGGGCCTTTTCACCGGATTTTAATTTAGCCTTTCCTTTCGCGGATAGGTTTTGATTTCCTCTCCGGTGCTTCGTCGTCTCCTATTCATTATCGTCTTAGCAAGTTTTGAGACAGCTTTGTTAAATGGGATTAGAGAGCGTCCATAGTTTAAATCCTATCTTTCCTTATCTACCATCTTCTCGTGAAACACCAAGGCATGCTAGAGCATTCTCTTTGTTCACTTTTCGTAGCGGGAGTAGCAATAGATGTCGATCGTCTCGGAGATCGTCATCTCTGTATGGTTTCTGTAGTGATCCCAGAAGTTTTGGCCTGAAACGAACTTGCAGGGCCGGTCTTAATGATTATTTTGACGATGAGTTCTCGAAGCAGATTGAAGATTTGGCTCGCAATTTACATGTTATCGACAGCAGCATTGACACAGCTTCTGCAGTTTCAGAGGTTTTTGATGGCGTGAAAACTGATTCTTTGTTGTCGTTTTTGCCTACGAAATTTGAGTTTCTTGAACCAAAATTTCTGGATATCGAACAAGAAGCACCAGAGTGGCCGGAAAGAGACGAGATTGAGAGGATTAGCATTGAGCACAAAGCGAATAGCGTTGATATCCCTTTGTCATTGAGGATGATAAAGAGGAAGCAGAAATGGCAAGTGGGATTTGAAGATGCAGGGGATTTTGCTTGCTGTTCTGTGAAGAAGGCATTTTCGTCGATGGTATTCATGATTCAAGAGCTTCAAAATCATGCCTTGAATATAAGGGAGAGTCTAAACAGTGAAGACTTACGATGCGTCATGAGTAAGGTTCAAATGGAGATGAATGCTTCATTTGTGTGGCTCTTCCAACAAGTCTTTTCGCGAACGCCCACACTTATGGTCTATGTGATGCTTCTTTTAGCCAATTTCACGGTGCATTCAATGGCTGGCAATCACGTTGTGGCTTCCACGTCGCAGAGGGTTATGGCTTGTAGTGTGTTAACCAAAGAGGAAATGCATCAGGAACGACACAGAGTAGATAGCAACACTTGTAAAACATATCAAGTTGGCAGAAATAGAGGTGCGAGTCAAGAAAGGGACGTGCTTTTGGGCAAATTATCAGCTTCAATTAGTACATCTCTTTATCAGATTGGTGAGCCGGGAAATCAAGACCTGAGACAAGAAGAGGAGGTGAGACTATGGAACTCAATGGTAGCGGAAGCTTCAAGGATGCAAACCGAAGCGAGACACGTTCTTGATGGTGGCTTAAAGAAACAGATGGTGTCATCTATATCCGTGGAACTTGAACCAGACGATTATGCGGAGTACCACAGGACAGATCTTATTTATCAGATGGGTGTAGCTGAGAATCCAAATAACCCACTTCTGCTGTTAAATTATGCCCAGTTCCTTTTTGCCGTCTCTCGTGACCATGACAGGTACATTTCCACCCATCAGCTTCAATTTTTTCTTCTGTTCCTTGTCTCTCTCTCCCAACCACACCCCCCACACCACACTAACTTTGAAAGCAGTTCTCTGCTACAAAATTGATTTTTCAGTTTCCTTGATTACATTATTGCAGCATTTCTGACCATGTTCCTTCCTTGATTTTATGCAAACTTACAACAGGGCAGAGGAGTGCTTCAAGCGGGCTATAATGGCCGGCGGACCACCCGATGCAGAGGTGTTCAGTCGTTATGCAGATTTCTTGTGGATAGTAAGGAAGGACTTGTGGGGTGCAGAAGAGAAATATCAGCAAGCAATGGCCGTTGAACCCAACAACCACTATCATGCTTCAAAGTATGCCAATTTCCTATGGAATACTGGAGGTGAAGACACCTGTTTTCCCCTTCAGACTTCCGACGACAATTACAACAAGGTTTTTTGAGTTCGAGCGTACGCGGACAGATTAATAAAAACTTTTAAAATCCCTGCAAATGCTAGGTATCACAAGTCGGAAGACTTGATCTTTAGTGTTAGTTGAGGTCCTGGCAGAACATTGTATGCCACTGGAATTCACAATACCAGTATTTGTACCTCAACCAACAGCTTCTCAAGGCATTAGATGTCCTATCTAGGCCTCAGTTTTGTTTATATTTCGTTTACAAGTCTTGCTTCATCCCTGCAATCATTGTGCCATGGTCGATATAGCCACGGTAAACTTACTCAGCATGAAATAATGAAGAAACAAGGGATTCAACATGATTAGGTGGGTCTATTCCAAATTCTTCATTTGCAAATACTGACGAGTGGCCAACTGTTGAACATTCCCCTTTCTCAATGTTCTATTCTTGGCTTCAACTTCAATGGTAACCAAACAAGGGAAAAAATAGAAGCATCTAGTTTTCTAGTTCTTATGTGACAATTAAGAACTATAGTTCAGACTACTTCCATTAGGAGTGGTGTTGCAGGTTAAATTCCATTGTAGATATTAACTCACAGTGCAAACGGATCTTTTTCATGTTGAGTCAAATCACGAAACCATAGTAGACCGGCGCAGGCGAATTAACAGCCAATTGCCAACTCTTTACAAAACTGGGGAATGGTGTCATAAATGCTGTAAAATGAAGCCAACCATAAATTTTCTCCCAACAACTATCAGGCCAACTATACATTTTGACAACTTATCTCTCCTGCTCCAAGACAAGTTCATATCACTGAGGAGAGCCTAAAATATGAATGCAATCAGAATGAAATTGTTCTTCTACAAATAGACATATGAAACTACGATTCACTCCTAATAAATATTGATATCCGGTAAAATAGGCCTTCGTTGATCTAAATCATTCTATGAGAGCATGCTAGTTACCTGTATCTGGGGGCGACGTGAAAATTAAAAAGCCTAAAATCATGAGAACCACAAAGAATTGCCTCGAAAGAAAAGAATCAGCAGTTGAGCTGTTGGGGGAACTCTTACAATCACCAAAACCAGGCGCTACGGCTGCCAACAGCCTTGACCAATGAAGATATGAGAGGCATTCGCCCAAACTCAGAAACAAATCTGTTGACACATTGTTCTTCTTTCATTATGACCTCCCACACTACTAATACCACCTGAACCAATCTCATATTGTAAAGATTTTTAATCAAACATGTGTGTTTATATGTGTATAATTGTATATAAAGGCTATCATATAAAGTTGAGCCCAATTAATTACAATGGTCTAATGTGTTTATGGTATTTTGGACTTCATGCATCTATTTTAAGTGTGAGCTTTATATATATAGAGAATAGTTTTGCTGCAAATATCTCTACTAGTGTTAATTCAATTCCTATGCTTAATGACACCAATTTTAAGTAATGGAAGGGGAATGTTTTGATTGTTCTCGGAGTTATAGACTTGGATCTTGTTTTTCGAGTCGATCAACCTGATCCACTTATTGGTGAGAGTACCTCTGATCAAAAGAATGAGATGGAAACGTGGGAAAGGTCGAATCGTATGAGCTTGATAATCATGAAACATGTCATTTCAGAAGCTTTTCAGGACACTATGTCCGATCAGATTACTACAACTAAGGGTTTCCTTGAGGATCTTGAGAAAAGATTTGTCAAAAATAAAAAGGCTGAAACAAGTACATTTTTGACAAAGCTTATCTCAATGAGGTACGTAGGAAAAAGAAAAATAAGAGAGTACATTATGAAAATATCTCACATTGCTTCAAAATTGAAAACACTTAAATAGTGATGTCATTAAAAATGTCATGAATTTCTTACACAACGTAGCCTATCACTAACTTCTTTGCCATATGGTACCCTTAGACATAAAGTTA
This sequence comes from Erythroxylum williamsii, assembly GCA_027564335.1. NCBI lineage: Eukaryota > Viridiplantae > Streptophyta > Magnoliopsida > Malpighiales > Erythroxylaceae > Erythroxylum > Erythroxylum williamsii. The sequence goes on along the minus strand of JANITW010000234.1, from coordinate 39,282,594 downwards.
CGGAGCTGATTTTGTATCGCTTACTCATAACTGGTTAATCACTAGTGATGGAACTAGTTCTACATTGCTTACATGAACTAGGATAACCATTATACATCAGTAATTACGGAGCTAGTTTTGTATCAATCACTAGTTACGTAGCTAGTTGTTTACCCGTACTAGGTTAACTGCTATATATAGGTAGTTATGAAACTGATTCCACATCGCTTACCTATAACTGGTAAATTACTAATTACAGAGCTGGTTCTACATCTCTTACTTATACTAGGCTAACTGTTATATACTAGTATATTAATATGTATAAAACCTATTGATATATAATAAGCTAAAAACTATTTCCTTTTTATCAACTAATAACATCATCTCAATATAAACTCAAATCATATATAACTCAAACTTCAACTTAGATATTGCTAAAAACATAAAATTGTACTAGCAATATTCACTTATAATGCATCATTTACATAA
>JANITW010000234.1:39195357-39205701 GCA_027564335.1 Erythroxylum williamsii | reverse complement strand
TTCTCCTCCTCCATCTCTGAAAGTTGAATCCTCAAAATGGTAACCTGGCTAAGAAGATCTTTAATCTCCAGGTCCATTGACCGGATGACTTCAGCGAACCAATCGATACGCTGGTACATTCCAGAGGCGAACGCCAAATTCTACGAAGAAGAATTTTGTTAAAAAAAAGTGGGGTTGGAGATTACCTTTGCTAAGCCGCGAACAAGACCGGCCATCATCTCCTTGTCGCCCAATGAATCCAAAAACTCTTCGTCCACAGGAGGGACAACCTTCTGGGCAACATGAAGAGCCACATTGGTGTCCCTAAGTGATGCAGCCTTATTTAGATTGATCGTGGACACCCACTCTTCGGAGCTAAGCACTTGCTCCTTCCCCTTACCTTTGTCCAAATGGCAGGGTGATCGCTCAACACTCTGAGTGGTCTTCTTTCTTTTAAGTGGTCGTTCCACCTCTTCTTCCACAACCACTCGGTCCTCATCAGCCGATTAGATCAGCAACGCTGTGGACTTGTCAGGTGTAGTCGGCTGAGCGATATCTTTGCTGACCTCCACCTTCTTTCTTCGCTCTTTTATTTTCAATGAAGGTTTAGCGACTTTGTGCTGGCTTTTGGAATTGGGAGATCAGAGAGCGAATTGAGATTCTTGAGCTTCACTATGGCTGCACAATTATAGAAGCAGGTTAGAAATTGAAACTAATATTCATAAAAAAGACAGTTAAACTACGAGGAGTCAATCAGAAGGGATAGTTTCTTCTTCTAGCCCGTTAATTTGAGGTGGGGGGTTAATTAAAAAGGCATTGGCCGATGCCCCTCCACGATACCCCAAAATAAGACGGATGAAATCATACCGACCGAGCGCCTTAATTCGGTCGATCACTTCAGATTCCTCTCTAGTAAAGGACAAACTAGAAGTGTCGTTCCATTACTCGGTCAGGGGATATCTCCATAGCCTGGACTCAAAGGTAGATCCCGGGGGCCTTACAAAGAAGTACTTCGTCCTCCAGGCCTTGACTGACGAAGCTGTTCCAGCAGGATGATACCTAGCGTCTCTATACTAGAAATGAGGGATCCCGACCCCAGTGATTGAGCTCTGATTCATTGTCAAAAACTGACACAGAATACTGACCGATGGGGGACACCTGAAATGATGGCACAGCAGGGCAAGATCGTTAATGAACCTCCAACCATTCGGGGGGATCTAGCTCAGCATTAATTTATAGGCGCAACATACCTCATTGATGATTTAGACATACGGAAGCCTCATACCACCGATCGAGAAAAAGCCGGGACTTCAAGGCAATAGCTGTTTGGAGCATACTGTGAGTAACCTAAGATGATCTCACCTTATTGTTTTGTACATTATTGAACTGTACTGAATTGTGCTGATTGTGTACTAGATTCTGGATAATATTTGTCTGAGACATTTTGATGTATGAGAATGATATTAGAAATGTTGATTGAATGTGAACACGTTTGCCTAAATGATTTTCTGATTCTCAATTGAATGGTTGAATGTCGGACCTAGTCTGATGACCATTGTTATTGTGACTGTTACTATAATTGATACTATGACTAATATATTGTTATATTACATGCAAATGAAAGTGATTGAAATGATGATTGAATTGTAGCTTGCACTTCATTCCAATGTATGTAATTTAAAGGAGTTGTGACTGATGTTGCTACTGATAATGTTACTGATAAGAGCTTTAAGCTCCCGCATATGTGGTTCGAGCCTATGGCTCACTGTAATCAATGAGTCAAAATTGACTGACTGAGCCTAGTAATTCGAGATATTATAAAAGCACATAGTTACAACAAAATTAAAAATAAATATGAGTCTTATACATGTCGCATTTGTATATAATTTGAATTCATTGAATGATTTGCAAAACTATGTAAATGATGTTATATGATTGAATTGTGTAATTGAGAAATGATTTATCTGTGATAGTATTTGATGCTTGTCAAGTGGAGTTGAACTGTATAATTAAGTGTTATAATTGATCTTGTTTTATGACATGAGTGAACCATCAAGGATGGTTACTCTGTTGAGTTCGCAAAATTTATCAAAATTGCACTGTAATTTTTCACGTTCGAGAGTGAGACGACCTAGCTTCTAAGACTCTGTAGAAGCATATTTTGTACAACTGTTACAGTCAGATTTGGCTCAAAGGTTTGTCAGCTGAGATTGAGGACTTAGCTATTTCTTTAATGTTTATTGTGTTTGGTGTGTACTGAGTTGTTTAAGCTCATTGGATAATGTTGTAAATCATGGATGGTATTGTATTATATGAAATAATGTAAATTATGGATTTTTGATATAAAGTGATAACATTTTGGGTTTAGAAAATGTGTGATTGATGGTTTAGTGTATCATGCCATGTTATGTATAGTGAAGGTAAGATAGTTAACATGTCATTTCTGACAGGTATATACATGTATATCCGATGGACACACGTGTATATGTCAGTTGAGAATGGGGTGTTACAGAGAAAACTCAATTGAAGAGGTAAATGAAGGAAGGAGTTCGAAGTAACAGATTTCCCCACAACCAGATCCCATGATTTCTAGACACTAGCAAAAGAACATAAAGCTTGTATAGAAGAATCAAATGGAGTTTAACTCTTACCTGAATTAAGACCGCCCCTCCAAGCATAGACACCGAGAGTTTTTCAAGCTAAAATCCAAGCCTTGTAGATGTGGAACAATGATTAAAGAAATTAAAAGAAGAAAGTGTTTGACACATAATTAAGGAGAAAATACCGTTGTTAATATTGAGTCATGGAGAAGAAGATCACTCGAAGCCTCCAGATTGTCCAACCCTAATTGGGTAAAGAATGAAGTTGCGATACTCTGTTGGAGAGGAGCTTTATCCCTTTTACAAATTGTCATCATTTTGTTAGATCATCCAACGTTGTAGCTTATTTCGTTAAAGTGACTTATCGTTTCATACTCTCCAGACGCTATTTTTAATAATAATATTATTAATGAATATTTTAATTTATAAAAAAACACAAAAGGAGTTAAAATTGCCATAACCATAAGTTATTTTAAAAGGAAAATTTTAAAGAATAAGAGTGACTCTTACAAAAACTTAAATTGTATTGGTTTGATTTATCATACCTTTCTCATTGTCTGAAGTTAGATGTTTTCTTATATATAAAAAAAAGGGAGTGGCGGATAGAGAATTCATTGATAAAATTTTAAAATTAATAGAAAATAGTTAAATTGCCTCTACTTTTATTGTTTTAATATATAATAACACATAAAATTTTATAAAATTGAATTAATTATTAAATATATGTTTATAAAAAATTAAAATACATTTGTAAGTATTAAAGTAATTGTAATAATTAGTTTTGACAATATTTAATATTTTGAGTTGTTAGTATTAAGGTATTTTTAATATTTAGTTTTAATTTTGAATTTTTTTGTCTTCAATCAACCTAAGAATCATCACTTATCTTAGTTCTTATTCAAATCCTATTTGTTGTAATTATAATCTCATTCTAGTTCTTTAGGTTTTGTTCTAAATTTTAGTTCCCATTCCTTTTATCTCCTACCCCTTAAGTACGGCTTTTAGGCCCAACTTGTTTGCGATCTAAGTATAAAAGCCCCGCTTAAAAATAAATAAATAGAGCATTCTGGCCCAAAGAATAGTCAAAGGGTCCACCTTGCTCGACCCGAGATCCGACTCTGAAAGTCGAATCCAATACCCACCCACCGAATCAAAACAAAACCCTCTCCAGTTTTCCATGCCAACAAGCAACTGAACTCTCAATTCCTAGTTAAAAGTTTACGACGATCTCTGAGAAGAAGAGGAACAAGAAGAAGGTCAAGAACAAGAAATAAAAGATGGACGTGATAAAAACGCAAGAAATATCTGCGAGGCCGATCGAGAAGGTGATAGTACACCCTCTGGTCCTTCTGAGTATCGTGGATAACTACAATAGAGTCGCTAAGGACACCAAGAAGCGCGTTGTCGGAGTCTTACTTGGCACTTCCTTCAAGGGCACTGTTGATGTCACCAATAGCTATGCAGGTCCCTCCCGCTCTTTTTATTGGCCTCTAACTCCAGTCTATTCTTTTAGATCTGTTCTGCTTTTTATTCGTTTCTCTTTTGTGTTATTATTGTTATGCTTCAAAGAATTTGGGACCTAATCTTTTCTTTTTCCTTTTTTCTTTTTGAATTGATGTGAATGTGATTAGAGCATAGGCCTTTTGATTTTAGGGCTTATACTGTATTCTGGCTACTCTCTTCTTTTGATTTCCCCCTTTTTATTATACTTGAATTTTTCTGTTTCTGTTTTGTCTTTGTCAAATTGAGGGAAAGGAAGCTTGGGAATAATATATAATTATTACATTATCTCTTGTTTGTTTTCAATCGGTTGTTAATATATTTAAATTTTGCCTATTTCGTATGTTGTTATTATGTCTCAGTGCCTTTTGAAGAAGAGGAGAAGGATACAAACATCTGGTTTCTTGACCACAATTACCATGAATCGATGTTTTCAATGTTCAAAAGAATCAACGGTACAACACGGGTTTTGTTGTGGATTTGTATGTTTAATGATATGATGTTCTGGAATTGACAATGTTAACTTGTTTCAGCTAAGGAGCATGTGGTTGGGTGGTATAGCACAGGTCCAAAACTGAGGGAAAACGACCTTGATATTCACGGATTATTTAATGAGTAAGATTACTTACCATAATTTGTGAGTTTCTATTGTTTCAATCCTAGGATTGGGAAATATATTGGTTATTAGATGTGATATTTTCAGGTACTTAGTTCTAGATAGCTGCAGATATAGACTTGTTTTTTTTTTTCTAGGAATGCCTTTGTGGAAATTAAATTAGCTCTTTCTTACACGCCATTTTGTTTTCTGTTTTGCATTTCCATTTTCATGTACTCCCCTCTGATCATCATGCTTTATCTGGCATCCCAGTTATGTTCCAAATCCAGTCTTGGTTATAATTGATGTTCAACCAGTGGAGTTGGGAATACCAACAAAAGCTTACTGTGCTGTTGAAGAGGTAAAAGAGGTAAGAGTATGAATGAAATATAGTTTCGTTGCCCCAGTTTTTAAATGATCACTTTCCATGAATCTAAATAACATAATTGTAAGCTTAACTCACGCTTGTGGCTGGTTGTAGAATGCAACGCAAAAGAGCCAGAAGGTGTTTGTCCATGTGCCATCAGAAATTGCGGCTCATGAGGTCGAGGAAATTGGTATGCTGTTTAAAGTCACATTACCTTGTTTTTAACTCTGAGTTGACTTTGATTCCAACTAATGCTTGAAAGTATTTTCTTCATCAAATCAACTGGTAACTGGATTTATTTCCTTCAATTTGCAATTTGGCAGGTGTGGAACATTTGCTAAGGGATGTGAAGGACACAACCATTAGCACACTTGCAACAGAGGTCTCGATACTTGGGCTATGCTCAATATTATCTCTTCTGTTCTCTCTTCATTTAAATCTTCTACTGCAACTCTGTCTCAAAAAATTTTCTTCTTTCATTCACTATGCACAGAACTCATATTAACTTTGGCCCCTGCAGGTCACAGCTAAACTTACTGCTTTGAAGGGGTTGGATGCCCGGCTACGTGAAATTCGCAGTTATCTTGAACTCGTTATTGATGGGAAGCTACCATTGAACCATGAGATATTGTACCATTTACAGGTTCTAACTCATCTTTCCGATTTTCCTTTTTACCATACCTCATTTGTGGGAGGGAGTGTGTGATGTATATATGTTGATAAATTCATGGAGATGGTTTGACGTTCTGAGTTCAACTTTTCGTATTGTAGGATGTTTTCAACCTACTGCCAAACCTTAATGTTTCTGAGTTGGTTAAGGCTTTTGCAGGTGAAGAAATAAAATTGGCAAATTGAATCTGCCTTTACTACTATATATTTTTTTTCACTGCTTTGAGATTTTGCTTGGTAACCTAACTTCCGTGTCTGCAGTGAAAACAAATGACATGATGGTGGTTATTTATCTGTCATCGCTGATTAGAAGTGTAATTGCTCTACACAACTTGATCAACAACAAAGTGAGCACGCTTTCTTTGATTCTGCTAGCTATTTACTTGTTCACATTATTTGGCTTGTGTGTCAACGTTTCCTTGCCAATAATCCTGTCTTTAGATAGGACCCTATTGGTTTTTGGTCCATTCTAGATGAACTTAGGAGTAAAAGTTGACATTTTTAGTGTTTCAATGGTAATCTAGGGAAGTTTAGATGGTGCGCGCGTGGTCATTGGCACCTTTGTCCTCTCCTTTAAATATGAGCCTCTTTTCTGATTTAATGTTAAAAATTAATTATGTTCTTTCAAATTAGCATCTGTATGAATAATGCTGAAATATCAACTTTTGAGCTGATTTCAGATGCTTAACAAAGAGCATGAGAAAGCAGAAGACTCGAAGCCAGTTGCTGTACCCGCAACTGCTGGAAGCTAGACAAGGATGGAGGCTTTGTTGCCATCTCTATGTGGGATTTGAGGAAATCTCTAATTTTCTAAGAGAGACAGTTGAGGGTGATTGATGATTTCGTTAGATACATTGTTGGGATCTGTATTTCCTGAAGATATTAATGCATATTGATTCCTTAAAGAACCGTTGTTATTTTCTGCCCCTATCAAATGAAACAGAATCCCAACTAAATTTCTTGACAACATGTAATTAAACGTAAGAAAAGAACTGTTTTGTTTCACAAACAAAGAGACAACAACAAAAACTAGCGCAATATGTTTGTTTCAATAAAATCCTCTTCTTCATAGATATCAGGCTGAACCGACTGTTCGAACTCCGCATCCATTATAATACCATCCATAACATGTACAACAAACTCCCCTTTCCTGATATTTGTTCTTTCAGATCGAATTCTGTTAACTACCAGCAGCCCGTCATTATCTTTCGATATGTACAACGTCAGGCCAGACAATGAATCATAGGAGACCAATTTAAGAGGCGGCACCATGGTCGACAGCAACGTTCGAGGCACAGTCGAGAAACCCAATATTCTAGAAACTATCGCATATGTATCATTCCTCTTCTCAGCTCCGAGACTCTGATTTACTTGCAGCAGCAAGTCACGCTTAAAAGCCCTCTCAGAAGGGACAAAGACCGTAAATGCAAGGTCTTCAGGTAACATTTCAATCATCATTTTGCCCAACTTGCCAATTTCTTCATCTCTGGAAAGCTTCCTGCCCCTGGAAGGCCCAGTCAGTTTATCTCGTAGTGATACATCTGGAAGCTTGAGTACTGAGATTATGATCACAGAAAGGCAACACACCGAAACCACTACACCGACGAAAGCAACTGAGTTCTTCAGAAGCCAACCTTTCCTCATTTTCTTCCAAGTTTACATACAAACAGTATGCCAAGTTTCAGCCCCTGAACAAATCTCCTCCTTATGGCTAACTACCTGACGTTAGCCTTCATTGTTACAATCAGATTGCAGCGGATTGAAATTGAATCCTTATCTGAGCTAGGTTTAGGGTTTCGAATTTCCGTGCATCAGATCTCAACGGATCGACTTGCAATATGAAGACAAAATGGCGCATTTTCGGCCTCAGTCATCGGCCAAGGCCCATACACTGTGTCTTGTTATTTACAAGCCTAGATCTGTAGGGCTTTGTTTGTTTTGGTTGTAATACTCTTCCACTCGGTGAAAGTAAAGTTCAAATGAAATTACCAAAGCCTAAATAGTAATTCAATTTATATTTGGCTAGTAAAGACACTATGGCTAGTTTTAATCAACCTACTCAATTTAAATAAATTCCATTTTGCTTACAAAACCTAAAGCTTAGAGGACTAACAAGAAAACCAAAAGCCTAATCAAACTTCAATTTAGTCGGTATAATCAAAATTCTAATCCATTTCTTTTGCCTAAAGCTTAGAAGACTAACAAGAAAACCAAAAGCCTAATCAAACTTCAACTTAGTCGGTATGATCAAAATTCTAATACATTTCTTTTGCTAAGTTCAATTAAAATAGATGTTTACTTATTATGATTATTTTATGATTGCTTGAATCATAACCTCCTCTTTCTTTGCCCCTTTATCAAATACTCGTGGATTTCCCTCTAGCCATAATGCACGCATAGCATTACATAGTGTGATTTTTGCTTAGTTCTATTTCTTTTAAGTCATTCTCGTTTTAACTTTTCTTCCAATTAATTTACACAAAAAAATCAATTCTATTTCATTTTCAAATCCTAAAACCTAACTATATGTATTTCTTTCTTTAAAGGAAATTACTTTAGGCATGTCTTTTATTTTTAAACTTTAGGTAAAATTACATAATTGTAGGCATTTTACCATATACTCATGCTTTCCAAATTCACATCCAATCTTGTTTCTTTTAAACTCCCTAAATTTGCAAACTTTTCTAGGAGGTAAAAAAAAAGGTGAATAGTATCAATATCCAAATTCATTTTTTAGTTTAGAATCCTTAATTACTTTTTTAATTATCTATCTTCCTTTAAATTAGATAAGTTGTGCCTCCATTTATAACAGTCGTTTGAGTCGTTATTTATGTCAGGGGCATGCTCTATGCGTTAGTGAGTTGTGGAGATTCTAATTGGGACTTAGAAGATCAAGGCAAGTTAGGTCTTAAGTTTTTCAACCAAAAAAAAAAGTTAGGTCTTAAGTTTTGTATTTTATAGGAGTGTCCATCTTTTAATTTCTTGAATCATATAATAAATTAGGTATGAGACTCATATATGTTGCTTTTCTTCTTTCTTTATTGTTCTTTTTATTTTATATAGTAGGACAGGTGGTAAATTTTTTTTATGATTCCCTCTTTGGACATTTATATATATGTGTGTATGTATGGAAATTAAGTCGTATAATCTAAAATTTTAAAGTCTTTAAGTCCTAAGTTGCTCCTTTTGATGAAACAACTTAGGAGTAAATTTGGATAAAATGTTATTAGGTAAAGACATATGGGAAATTCTTTTTATGTTAGTTTTTGTGGCTAGTAGATGTCAAGCACTATAAGGGAAATTCATTTGTATGATATTCGGAGACAAATAAGGGAAATTAGTTTCTAGGTAGATGTTTGAGTCCCAATAAAAAGCCTCCTATTGGAGTCATTAATGAGTTAAAATATATCTTATTATTCTAATAGTCAACCTAGACAAGTATACCAATAAGCTTATGTATCAGACACAATGACCCTGTTTGGCAAACAGCTGATTGCATTAGCTGTTAGCTGATAGCTGATTCTATCAGCTGATTTAACCAGCGGATTGCATTAGCTGTTTGCTAGAGATGTTTGATAAAATTAGCTGTTTAATATTAGCTGTTTGTATGTAAAATGACTTATGAGGACATGATTTTAAAAAAATTATAAGGGTATGAATATTATATATCTTAGTATTTCGTTCAATATTTTTATAAGAATTTAAATTTTAAATATGTAATTCTACAAAAATTAAGTTTACAATTTTAATAAAAATATAGAACATTTAATAATAATGATGATGATGATGATGATGACGATGATGATGTTATAATTGATTCAATTAATTAAACTATTAAGTTTTTTATATTTAATATGATATATTATAGATATTCAATTAACTGGATTTCGTTAAATGTGGAACATATGAATCTAAACCCTTATGGAAATGTATTTCAAAGATCAAAATCAACCCTTAATAGAATGTCTTCGCTCATGCGTGGAAAGGGCAAAATGGTAGTCCCGATAATTCTGGTTCTTAACATCGCAATCATACTTGACATGCCATTATGAGAGATAATTTGTATAGCTATTTGAACCTTAAATTAAAAAAGAAGATTATGATTCTATATAGGCTAGATACATCTGTGTGTGACAACCTTATTTTTGTTTTCACTCTTTAAGATTCCTGTTCTTTTCTTAAATGGTAAAAAATCGTTCATATCCACCAAATTACCTAAATGGCATGTCAAGGTAGGAGCAGATATTAAGCAGATGATTTTTGCATTTGCAAAGTAAAACTTTATTTTCTTATTGTGACAAACCAATCACAACTTGCCATATAACACATTCAATTCTAATTTAACAAAAATTAACACAAATTTACAATCTAACTCAGCTACAACTTCTCTGAAATATTGTATTAAAAGTACAATGCAAGCAAACATACTGATAATATCTAATTTGTACTGTTTGTGACTAAAATCAGTGAACTTAATATCAACAGTATCATACGATTAAGTGCTTCTAATTCTCTCGTGGAGTCACTTTTAATCCTAGAAGCTGCCAAAAAATGGATGTTCATAGAACAAATGGAAGCTTGTAGCTTGTCACTTGTCAACAATAGAAACAACAGAGATGAACTTTGGTGATTCC
>JANITW010000234.1:39134670-39155374 GCA_027564335.1 Erythroxylum williamsii | reverse complement strand
TCTACTTTTCTTTTGTATATTTCTCTTTGCTTGTCATCAAAACTATTTAATTCGTGAAGTCTGGTTTGACTTAACACTAACTTCTATGAAACATTTTGGGTCCAACAGATATTTTAGTTTCTTAATTTTTTGTATTATTTTACAGTTACTGCTAACCTCTTATCTCATATGACTCATTTTTCTCAAATACGTAAATTACAATATATTCTAGAAATTGAAAAGGTAACACGTTGTTTAAGAAAAGAGGCTAAGAAAGGAAGCAATAATTCACCTTTAGAAGTGAAAGTTGAAATAGATCTAACAATTGGTAAAGCCTTAATTTTCAACAAATGGAAGGAAAGATGGCAAATTTTAACACTAGAATGTTGTGGGAGTTAACATCACCCAATTTGAATCAACAAACTTTATGCATACAATTTCCAAATGTTGAGGTAGGTTTCAAATGGAAATCTAGTTTCATTCATTTACTCCCTATTTTTTGTGGTCTTACATGTGAAGATCTACATAAACACCTAAAGGAATTTCATGTTGTCTACTTTGGAATGAAACCACAAGGGGTGACAGAATAATAAAATAATCTTAGAGCAGTTATGTTCTCTTTGAAATATAAGGCAAAGGATTGGATATATTGTCTTCCCCCTACCTCAGTGATAATATGGAAAGAGATTAAAGGAATGTTTCGAAAGAAGTTTTTTCCTGCATCATAAACAACAAATATCATAAAAAAGAGATATATGTTATAAAACAAATTACTAGAGAAACATTATATGAATATTGGGAAATGTTTAAAGAGTTATGTGCCAGTTGCCCATATTATCAAACTCCTATCCAATTTTTTATTCAATACTTTTATAAAGGAATATTACCGATGGATTAGAGTATAGTCGATATAGCTAGTGGAGGAGCTTTGGTAAATAAAACACCTGAAGTAGTTAGATAATTGATATCAATTATGACCAAAATTTCTCAACAGTTTGGGACAAGGATGGATGGATGAAGCTGTTAAATGTGTGAATAAGTAACACACACCTTGAGGATACAATTTTAGATTTAACTGCTCTAGCTCATCAAATGGCTACAAATCAATTGCAATTGGCAAGAGTGTCCGAAATATGTTCATTCTCTATCCATCTTAGGGATATGTGCCCCGTATTGCAACAAGACTCCCTTCAAAAAACTAATTCAATAGGGGGCTTTTCTAGTCAACCTCAATGAAATATGATCTTATTCTAATCACTATAATCCAAGTTTTAGGGACCATACCAACTTGAGCTATGGAAATCAAATAGGGAAATAATAATATCAACCTATTTAAACAACCTTAAGCCCTTATAAATGCTCAACCTCAATCTTCAAATTCAGGTATGTCTTTGGATGAAATTGTTAAGGCACTTGTTACTAATACTTAACAATTTCAACAGGAAACAAGAGCAGGCATTCAAAACTTAAGAAATCATATTACTCAATTAGCCACTTCTGTAATTAAATAGGAAGCACAAGCATAAAAAAAATTACCTTCTCAAACAGTGGTGAAATCCTAAGGAGAATGTGAGTTTAATGACTTTAGGAATTGTTAAGGAGCTTTAGTCTAGATCTTCCTTACTAATGAAGGTAGAAAAGAATGAAAAGTTTTCGACTCAAGAGTCAATAAAGGTAAAAATAATTTATCGTCATCGATATCAACTAATGCATGTGTACCTCCTTTTCTTAGCAAGTTGGTTAGACCAAAAGAAGATCAACATGAAAGACAGATCCTAGAAACCTTCAAAAAGATGGAAATCAATATATCACCTCTAAAAACCATCAAGCAAGTTCCAAAATATGCAAAATTTTTGAAAGAACAATGCACAAATAAAAGAAAGTTGAAGGACAAGGAGAGAATAATTTTCGATAAGAACGTATCAATTGTGATAAATAGAAAATTACCAAAAAATGCAAAGATATAGATATGTTTACACTTTTGTGTGTTATTGGTAATAAGAAAATTGAGCATTCCATGTTAGAATTAGGTGCATCTATTAATATTATGCCATACTCAATTTACCAAACTTTAAATCTAATTCTTTGCAAGAAACCAATGGGATTATTTAACTAGCTTATTGTTTGTATGTGCATCCTATTAAAGTTATTGAGGATGTTTTAGTCCAAATTAACAATTTAGTATTTCTAGTAAATTTTTACGTCTTGAAAATGGATGGAGATAGCGTTGACCATTCAACTTCGATTTTATTGGGTAGGTCATTTATGAAGATAGCCAAGGTGATAATCGATGTGGATGAGGGTACTCTTTCCTTTGATTTTGATGAAGAGATAGTAAAATTCAATATTTTTGAAGTCATAAAATGCCCTAATGATTTATAATTTGTTTATCATATGGATATTATGGATTTATTTATGCAAGATATGTTTAAAGCAGAAATTGTTGAAGATGAGATAGAGTTTAAGGCCAAAGAGTAAGTGAACGGGCAATTTGATGGAACTTGTGAAATTGTAGAATCATTATCAACAATGTTAATAGATTTAGAAATTTTGACTTCTAGAATTAATATAACTCATAATAAAATGATAGCTTCTATTTTACAGGCTCCAAAGATTGAATTGCAGACCTTACATGATCACCAAAAATATGTCTACTTGGGTGAAGGAGAGTCATTACCTATAACCATCTCAAAAAGGTTGACTATAGGGCAAGAGATAACGCTACTTAAGGAGTACAAAATTGCAATTATGTAGAAGTGTAAGAAGAAGCAGACTTGTCGAGCATAATGACCTTAAATTCACTTTTTAGGAGGCAGCCCAAAATATGATAGTTTTTATTAATTTTGTTTTAGTTATGTATAGTTTTCATTTGATTGTTTTTGAAGAATAAGCTTATTGGCTTAAATGGGAAAGGGGTCTTAAAATTCTAGAATATCATAGTGCATGATCACGTCTTATGTAATTCAGTTGTTAGGAGTAGAGACCTCAAAATTCCAAAGTGTTAAATCTCATAACGAGATCGCCCCTTTTACGTTTTAGCTTTCTAGAATGAGATTTATAAAATTCCAAAATACCAACATTCATAAGGCATGATCACACTTTATGCATGTTAGTACTTTGTTTGGTTTCAAAGAAACTTGTCATTTATTTTATTTTTTAAAATATTAATAAAATAAAAAATATTTTTACTTAGTTTTTATTAATTACTTTTATTTTCTTTGCTTTTATTTTAATTTAATTTAAGTTATTTGTAAGTTGATTTAATTATTTTTTAGATTAGTTTTTTGTTTGTACTTGTCTTTATTATGGGATGTTCCAAAGATACTACTAGGACAACAATGAAAGGGAAGTCTATGGTGAATCTAATTGCATAAGATCAATCCGCCGTAGAACCTACCATAAGTACCCATCAGAAACATGTTCGAATAGCCAAAGGATGAGATAGATTGAGAAATAAAAGAGCATGTGTCATGTGATACCTCTATGTCCATCGACACCATAGTATCCATCCTTTCCAATGCTCACACCTCAGGGGAGTCTTCTATTATGTTCTTTATTTATGTTATTATTGTTGATGAGATGTGAGTATCATATGTATACATTAGGGACAATATATGATTTAGGTGTGGGGGAGCATGTGTTTACATTATTATGAACTTTTTGACTTTGTTTGGACTCATAATACTATGATATATATATTGATTACTCCTATGATAACTTCATAATTTTCTTATTGTTATTCATAAATTATTTTTAAGTTAGGAATATATTTTTGTCTTAAGATCTAATGCACGAGAAAGACAAGCATGATTGGTGTTTTCGTTAAATTATTTTAAATGTCTCGTTGATTTTTTTGAATAAAAGTGTGCAAGACTTGATGCATTTTAATACCTACTTGAGCTTTAAGCCTAAAAACATTCATTATATATGTGCTCATAGATATCTTTTTTGTTGTGTGTTATCAGACATAGCTTATTTATGATAGAACTTGCTTTTAAACACGTGTTGAGATTAAATTTTTAATGAATTTGTGTATAAAGATGATAAAACAGTTTTGGCCCAAACAAGCCTACCTTAGTTTTTATCCTTAGAAACCAATTTGAGTTGTGCCCTTTCTTTTCTCGCATAATAACCTTGTTACAAGCCAAATTGACCTTTTTTATCATTGATATTCTTAATGATTTTGAACTCCTAAATTAAAAAGAGAAAATAAAAAGTGATTGAAAGGGATGCTATTTGAATTAGATGAATTTTGAATTAATTTAAGTTGAAACTTGTGTGAATAAGTTTAAATTATTTCCTTCAATTTATTTAGTCAAAAAGCTTCTTTTTATCATACTGTACCTAAGCCAAGTTACAACCCTCATAAAGTCCTTTTGATTTATGCATTAAGTTCATTTTTTAATGGTGGAGATATGATTCTTGAGTAAGCTTATAGAAATAACTCGTTATGTTTTTATTGGAGAGCTTAATGATCCTTAAACACTTTGAGTGTATAAAGTGAAATCCTTGAGCGGATGTCAAGTCTTGTTATATGATTCTTAAGTAAGTTTATGGAAATAACTCGCAATATTTTGATTTGAGAGCTTAATAAACCCTAAATACTTTAAACGTATATAATGAAATCCTTGAGAGGGTGTCAAGTCTTGTCTCATTTGATTTTGATGAAATTGATAAGATGTTATGTTTTAACAATGTTTCCTATAAGTGCTTCAATTATTATTTTATCTTAAACCTTTAATCTGAATTAGCTTTTGGATATTTGTGGATAATATGAAAGGAAATAAGAGGTTGTTATGAAGATAATTGATGTATTGAATTTATGTATACTTGAGGACAAGTAAGAGTCCAAGGTGGGGAAATTCAATAAGATGTTATCTTGATGTATTAACTGATATTATCTCCTTTGTTTTGTATATATTTTGGTGCCTAAATAGGAAAATTAATATTTATTTTGTTTTAGGAGATGAAAAGTGGAGATTGCATCAAATCAGGACACTATTGGTGATAATCATGAATTTCGAATAAAATGAAAAGATTGATGCATAAATAAGAGAATATAAAGCCTAATGCCATATTTACTTGAAGAGTTTAAGTAAGAGACTTCTTTCCACCCTCATCATGAAGGGATTGAGATTTTTTTTAGATAAGAATATTTAAAAGGTAGGATAGGACTAAGAGACAACTATAAAATTGACGTTCCCCACCTCTCAAAAGAATAAATCGTTCTCTTCTTACTTTCCTCTCAATATTTCATCTTTCTTTTATTTTTAGTGTTGAGACTTAATCCATGTGTGGCTAAGCTCAATTATTCTAATTAAAGGAGATTCGAGACTCTAGTTGTAACCTTATGACATTTTGTTCTTAACTTTTATTCATATTGTAATTGAAGTATTTCTTATTTTGAGTTCTTATATTTCATGAATGATAATATTGATTAATGTGAAAAATTAATTTAATGGTGATTATTATCAATGAATTCAATGATTCATAATTATCATGAAGGATTGATACAAGTAGCAAAATAGGTTATATATTAAATTGCATACTTAATGTATGATAAACAAGAAAACTAAGTTAAATAGTTGTAGCTATCTCGATTATTTAATTTAAAGACTTGTCTTTTTCACTAAGCTTATTGCTATCATTTATTTGATATAGAATATTATCACATCTAGTCAATTGATGGTAAGTTTTAGTTTGAATGCTAGGTTTGAACCAATTAATTTAAAATTTTTGGGACTTATTATGACTATCCTAATATGTTTTGGACTAACTACTTGAATTGTAACAAATATTCTTTTTAGACCAATGATCAAAGTTACAATTAAATGAGATCTTTCCCTTGAATAAGAGTTTAGTAATCTTGAATTTATCCCTTTTATATTTATTTAAATTAATTTTATTTCTTATTAATTTTAATTAATTAGTTACTTAATTTAAAACCCCTACTTTATTTTATTATTTGAAATTAAGAAACTAGTGTTTAGTTCTCTTAGGATTTGACCTGGTTCAACAACTACTACAAGAAGTTGGAGAATTAAAATTAATTTTGGGGGCTATAGACCATGTATCTAAAAATTACTATAAGAAGATGTGATCTAAGGCAAAGTAAAAAAAAGTAGAATTTTGGAGACGATTCTAGACATGGAGAATGTCTAGAAGGAACAATATTGATTAGAGAAGCGGAAAACACAAAGAAATCATCGAAAGATACATTAGAATACAACATTAAACCTCTACCTTGCAAGAACATTCGATATAAGATAAAAGGAAGATTTAGAATTATGAACTCTTTGTTTTTTATTAGTTTTTTTTTTGTACTTATGTTTGATTTCGTTTTCTATCATGTGTAACTAAACATCTTTAGTGTCTAGATAGGATGAATCCTATTTTATGCTATAACATGTTTTGATTCTTTTATTTAATGCAATTATTTTGATTGATCTATTATGATTCAATTATTATATGTTCTAATATATTTGGAATATTAGTACATAATATGATTTCATACTATAGAGATTGAGAAATCCTGTGTATGAATGGATTAGGGTCAAACCTAATAACGAACTTCACAAATCAGTAAACAATACTATAAAGTTTAACCTAAGTAATTTAGTTGCTAAACTTAGAATTAATTGTTAGTAGACTTAAGAGAGCAATTATCATACGATAGGAATTTCCATGGTCCAATACTCAATAAAGCAATTACATAATAAAAGGCTTATTATTTAATGGTTTTAGGGGGACTCATTACCTAGACACTAATTCCCGATATTGATTGTTTTCTAAGTGAGTTCTTTTGTTTCTATGTTTACTATTGCTGCCTATATTATTTTAAGTGTCAAGTTTTATTTTCTTAATTAAAAACAAAAATCTAATTTTGACGCTAGATAATACGATAAAGGTAATTACTAGTAATCACTTTCTTTATGGGATCGAGCCATACTAGCTACAGGTATGTCATGAACTTGTAGATAATTTATAATTGACAAATCTAAAACAAGTCAATCAAGTTTTTGGCACTGTTTCCAGCAATATTGATATTAGGAACAACTATATGTTATTATTCTAACCATTACTTTTTGTATTTATTTTATTTTATTTTATTTTATCTCCAGATTATTTATTTAATTGTCTTTTGAAATTTGTTGCTTTGATGGTGTGTTTTTTGTTTATTTTAAGGATTGAGATTTAACGTCATCACCACAATTCACAATGGAATGATGGAGCGATCAGTACTCTTATGCAAGCTATGATACATCTCCGTAATATGTAACATCACCGTATCAGAAAGAGTCGTTTCTTCACATGTTTTTAGAAGCTCAACAGATGTCCACTCCGTGTTGCAACATTTGTGGGAGTAATTAAAACAATCGTGAATGTCAGGCATCAAAGTATATGTGGGAACAATAAAACATAAACAACCAACCTCAAAACCTATCATACGAGAATACATATAATTCAGAGTGGAGGAAACCTTACGTATACCGATGGGATGATCATGCTCTGACTGAATTTGTATAATAAGAGTAGCGATATGAAAGTATTACAAATAGATTAATGGAATACTTGTCAAGTAGGTAGCTAGCCAACGTGAAGTCAACGAAAGTTTTTCTTTACCTATATATGATGAGCATAATACCTCATAATGTTTGAGTTCTCTAATTTCTTAAAGTGAAGAAGAGATGATGATCCATTTTATGAATGAAGATAAATTTCAAGAAGGCAAGGACGTAACTGTTGCTTTAAAAGATATGATTTCCAAATTTATTCAAGAATCAAACATAAGGCATTATGAAACAAAGGCTTGTATACAGAATATGGTGAATCAGATTAACCAATTAGTAAAGATATTATTTGATGAGCTGCAAGGGAGTTTACATAGTACTATTGAAATAGATCATAAAGAACATGGAATGGAAATCACCTTTAGGAGTGTAAATGAGCATTTAGAAGAAGAAGAAGAAGAAGAAGAAGAAGCCTCTATTCAAGAAGAGGAAGTAGAGGAGTGGCAGGAGATAATTGAAGAAAACGAGCCCAAAACCTTTATGCAGAAAGAAGGAGAAGAAGAAGACAGGACACAAGTGGTTGATGAAAAACTAGCGGAGGAACTAAACAAGAAAACTACTGATGAGGCATTGATAGTCTCCTTAGTATAGAGGGTTCCCACTTCATGACAAATTGCTTACATCAGCAGAAGACTCAGGGAGTTTCATTATCCTTTATCTTATTAACAATTTTTATTAAAAAGAGCATTAATGCAGTCGCTAGGATTTATTAACTTGATAAATTATGCTCTTATTATTATCTTGCAAAAGGTGATTTACTTACAAGTTATCGAATTGTCTTGTGGAGAAAAGGATGGAAATAAGCTATTGATACAAGGTATGTCGAGCTATCGACAATAAACAAGTGTTGCATGGGAGGCAACTAATGAATTAGGTTAGATTTTATTTCATTTTCATATTTCTTAGTTTTTTTTTTGTTTTCTTTTATTTTATCCCTTTTCCTTTATATTTTGCAAGGATGTAGTATAGTATTGAATGGATCATAAATTAAAAAATCATCTTATTCAGGAAAGTACCAACTTAACCTTCTCACTTATTTTTACATGCTTATATTGTGTACATTGAGGACAATGTACAACTGTATATGTGGGGAAGGGGTTAACGATTTTTAATGATTTCTTTAAACTTCTTATAATCTTGATTATAAAATTTATTAACTGATATTTTGAATTGGTTGAAATATTTCCATCAATACTATATTTCATTATGGAATATTAATCTAAATTAGTGCGCAAAAGGATGATAGTTAGAATAAAATTACTTTTATAAGTCAAAACTTTTAGTATTCATTGAAATAATCAAATTAAATGATATTGCATACTATTTACACATATGTAATTTTCTTCGTGAGTTTTTGAGCCCAAGAGCCAAATTTTCAAAAATTTTAATTTCATTTTTTTATTTCAAATATGTTATCGTGCGTAGTTGAGATATTCTAGAACTTACTTTTATTATACATATTGAGACCATATTTGTTAAATTAGAAGCATTGACATGATGAAGGCACTTAGATTCAACAATTTGTTTAAACCTATTTCTTTGATAAATACCTTACCCATAAATTATCCCTTAGGAATAACAATGTCGAGCCTTAGCCCTTTTCATTGCTTATAACCCAAAATTTATACCTTTATCCTATTTTTCTTTGAAACCTTTCTATTTTTTTGAACCTTAAAGGTGATTTGTAGTATTTACTTGTTTGAAACTTGAAATTTTTGAAAGGTCTATTATTTCTTTAATTATGATACTAAATGCTTGAAATTGTTTTGATTTAGTGGGAAAAAAAAGAGCATAGAAAAGGAGAAGAAAAAATTTTGTATCAATGAAGTTGCAATAAAAAGACCTGTGTACTTCAATTAAACTTGAGAGTGTGATATTTTTTACTGTAAATACTTGAGTGCATTGAGTGAAATCTTGATGAGGCTGTAAAGTTTTATGCTTTTGAGTTCAAGGTGATTATTGATGTGATTACTATTAACATTGACTTAAGAAGTTAATTTTAGGATAATTTGATTTTAATTGCATGTTAATTTGATTAAGATGACATGATAGTTTATAGCATGAATGGACAGATTAAGATTAATCATAGAGAGATGTTGTAAGATTTATAATTTTGATTATGGTTTCCTTGAGGACAAACAAAATCTTAAGTGTCAGAATGTTTAATAGGTGCATAATTGATCATATTTATACTTTATATTTGATGTATTTTTGCTTGATATTTTATAATTTTATTGTATATTTGGTACTTAATTTACTTCAAGTGCATTTATAGGTTATAATTACCTTCATGGACTAAATAGAGAAGAATTTGAATGAAATTCTGATACAAAACAAAGATTTGAAGCAAAGAAGGGATGCATGTCATGTCTCCGCTGTGTAATTCTCTCAGCTTGTGCAGAATCACGAATTCTAGTGATTTTGGGTTATACACGACCTAGTATATAGTCATAAATCAAAAAATTACTATAAAAAGACATGATCAGAGGTAAAATAGAAGAGCATTTTTTTTGGATGATTCTAGACATAGAGAATGTCCAAAAGGGACAATATTGATCCAAAAAAGTGGAAAACACGAATAAATCATCGAAGGATCCATTAGAATAGAACATTATACCCCTACCTTGTAAGAACATTCGATATGAGATAAAAGGAAGATTTAGAATTATAAACTCTTTGCTTTCCATTTATTTTTCTTTCTATTTATGTTTGATTTCATTTTTTATCATGTTTAACTAAACATCTTTAATGTCTAGGTAGGATGAACCATATTCTTTTCTATAAGATGTTGCGATTCTTTTATTTAATACATCTTTAATTGATCTATTGTGATTTAATTATGTGCTTAATAATGTCCTAATAGATACAGAATATTAATACAGAATATGATTTCATAACATATAGATTGAAAAATCATGTGTATGAATAGATCTACTATAATTGAAAGAGGTTGATTGTAAACCTAGAGATTGGTCAACATAAGTCCTCTAGATTAGTGTCAACCATAATAATGGAATCCATAAATTAGTAAGGCAATCCTATAAACTTTAACCTGAGCCATTTTGTTGATAAACTTACGATTAGTTGTTAGTAGACTCGAGATAGTCATTGGCATACGATAGAAATTTTCACGATTCAATAGTCAATAAAAAATTTCATAATAAAAGGTTAATTATTTAATGGTTTTTTAAGGATTCATTACCTAGACACTAATTTGTGATATTGATTATTTTCTAACTAATTTCTTTTGTTTCTATATTCAATATTGTTACCTATTTTATTTTAATTTTAAGTTTTATTTTCTTAATGAAAAACCAAAATCCAATTCATAGGCTAGATAACATGAGAAAGGTAATTACTAGTAATCATTGTCTTCGTGGGATCTACCTATATTTTGTTGGTCCAGCTACAGTTACACCGTGTACTTGCGGATAATTCATAATTGACAAACTTAAACAAGTCAATCAATACCTAAATCAAAATTATTGTTGAAAGCTTTTCAAAACCTCTTCAATGTGTCAACCAAGGGTTGTTTATGCGTCCAACATGTAACAATATCCACAAAGATGTAAAAAGACACACAACTCTTTGAGTGGAAATTAGTAAGAGTACTAGCCCTCTTATGCTTATTCCTATAAATAATCAAGACATTAGGTTTAAATTTTTATTTTCAATTATAATTAAATTCAAACTATAATTACAATTACAATTACAATTATAATTTTAATTTAATTTAATTTAAATAAGATCAAATATCTCATATTTGATCCCTAAAATTTCTCAAACTTTATAATTAAGTCTAACTAAATTGAAATTAATTTTTTCCTTTTAGACTACTCTTTATATGTGACTCATTAAGTTCCTAATATATTGACAATGGATATAAAATATAGTTATAATTCATAATTAGAATTAGATAAATTATATCTCTTTAATTTATCTTTAATTCTCCATATAAATAATTTATAGTCATAAATCAAGATTGACATCTAGCAATATGTTATATCCACCCAAATATGAGGAATGTAAAAGTAGTTTGACTTAACCTATCTATGTATCGTTATAATGTATAATTTAATCTTTTTGTTATCCAATGTTCTAATTTGACAAAGTACAGATATAGTTTCTACTATTTTGAATTCAATCATATTTGTTCTTACTATTTAGTAATTAATTTATAATTGATATTTGAAAACAACTTTTCAAATGTCAATTCAATTTGGCTATAAAATTTCTTAAACTACTAATTAAGAATAATAAAACATTCTCTCTAACTACTTTAGAGTGACAAATCATTTATTGACTTATTCAACTATCTCTATATGGTTCATATTACATCCAAGTCCTATCGATTGAGCTACCATAAATAGAAGAGGTCATACGTAGCATCAAAATATAGTAGTTCTTCCCACTTGAGATTCCTTGGTAATCTCAAGTCTAAAGATCAATTATACAATCATCATAATGAAGAAATCCATTGAAAAATAAATAATATTTCATGTAGGATCCTTATAATTAGGTCAGTTCAATGAGCTTATTCTCTAATAAGCACCCACTCATTTGTTTAAGTATCTTCATACTTTAATTTATGAGACCAATTACTTTCTTCACAAGAAAGAAACATAATATATGATAGTTTTAACATTTCATCGATATTCCATCTTGGTGAAAATATAATTAGGAACAACATACGAATAAAATATAAATGCAAACTGAATCTTATAATTATGTTTTCTTATTAATTTTAAATACATAGTAATAATTCTAAGGATTTTACGTTTGGTATTAAAACATTAAATGTATATATAAAGATAAAAAATGCCTTAATTCATTAAACTAATTGTCATACATAAAATTACAACCATTCGATTGGCTGCAAAGGCATAAGCTAACAATATCTCACTTGCACTAAAGTCAATCACCTATGTATCTAATACCATATCCTTTCATATGTTGATCATGTCTTTTATGAGACAATATATTAGTAAGAAGATTTGTAAGATTCTCTTTAATGGGAACTCGCTTCAAAGTTATGTCTTTCTACTTTGACACATTCTTCTTTTCCAGTAAATGGCGATTTGGTCGTCTTTCCCAACAAACATGATTCGTAAGTTTCATATGATTCATAATCAAAAGGATCTAATATCCTTCTTTATGTAACTTTGTGATTCTAGTTTCACTGATATAACCTAACCTACAATGCCACAAATAAATTGGATTTTGGTCACTTAAATTTCTTTTCTTATTATTTATGTTAAGGATTGACCTTTCAATATCTAATTTATATAAACCATTTATAAGTAATTCAGATCTACAATAAACATCATCTTTATAAAAAGAACAACTTTTATTCTTAATAATAAAGACAATTCCTTTCAAATTTGAATAAGAAATAGAAATGATGTTTCTAGTGATAATTGGAACATGATAATAATTATTTAGTTCTAGTTCAAGGAAAAAAAGGCAAAGCTATACTATAAGTTTTTATAGTTAATGTAGTAACTCTTGCTCCATTACTATCTCACCGGTCAACTTCACCTCTTCCCAACAATCTATTCCTTGTTAACATCTACATGTTATTACATAAATGAGAACCACATCCAACATATAATACCCAAGAATATGAAAGAAAAGTGAAAAGATGGATCTCAATCATAAACATACCTAAATAAGCAACTTCCTTAAACTTCTTATCTTTTAGGGTAGCAAAATAAGCTTGGCAGTTCTTCTTCTAGTGCTCATCAACTTCACAGAAAAATGTGTGCCCTTGTCATTACTCTTCTTCTTAATACCACCTTTTGTCTTTGATACTATAGCAAAAGCTATCTATTTCTTATTATTATTCTTCTTAAAGCCCTTTTCTTTGCTCTTGGAAGAATCCACAACAAAAACATAATTATGCTCCTTTTTAAGGCACCTTATACAGTCTTAAGCATATTCAGCATTTCAGGCAAAGATACATCCTTTTGATTCGTATAGAAGTTCACAACAAACTATAAAAAGCTCGAATTAAAAGATTGCACGATCATGTCAACGCTCAACTTATAGTCCACCTAATTTACCTAATTTTTCAATATAGTCGCTCATCATCAGCACATATAGCTCAACTGAAGGTTCTTCTACTATTTTGCATTGAAATAATACTTTGGAGAACTAATACATCTCCACAATACTTTGTGCACCAAATAACTGCTTAAGATGCAAAATTATAACGAGAGCATCCATGTTCTCATGTTGCCTCTGAAGCTCTGAAGGCATACTAGCCAACATCCTGGTAGCTTGTTCAATGTTATCAATATAACACTGATATCTCTCCAAACCTCATCAGTCCCATCTAAAGTAGGCTCTGGTACAACAACAATGTCAAGAATACACAACTTCTTTTATTACCTATGAATAATTCTCAAGTTATGGAGCCAGTCCAAGAAATTAAATCTGGTTAGCTTGTTAGCATCCATAATGCTCCTCAACATCATATTGGTGCTAATCTTCTTTTGACAATTAAAAAATATAGAAGAGCAAGTATTAGTTTATACTATAAAATCAAATAAAATAAATATTTTAATAAATATTTGTTCACTCCCACAATTTTATTAAAAATAATAGCCCTCATTATTAAGTTGAGAAATTATAAAATAATTTTCTGAAGGGCTAGGATCCCATTTAAAATAGTTAATCTTGAGTTTGCTCAATAAACTAACTAAATTTAAATTAGGTAGATAATGACTTATCAATCACATTTATAGATGCCTAATTAACCATATTTATACCCTATATTTGATGTATTTTTTCTTGATATTTTATACTTTTATTGTATATTTGGTACTTAACTTACTCCAAGAGTGTTTGCCTTCATAGAATGAAAACGTGACATAAAATGAATATATGAAACAAAAAAGGGATACACAGTCGTGCATCAGCTTGTGTACTTCTCTTAGGCATTGCATAATTGCTAATTCTAGGTATTTTGGGTTATAAACGGTCTAGTACATAGTCAAGTGTCAGACCTTACCCAAAATCTTAAAAAAATACTATAAAATGACGTGATTAGAAACAAAATAGTAGAGCATGCATTAAGAGGTGATTACAAAGACTGAAATCGTTCAAAAGGGGCGATTTTGATTAAAAAAAGTGAAAACCATGAAAAAATCATTAAAAGATCCATCGAAAAATAAGATCAAACCTCTACCTTGCAAGAATATTCAATAGTAGACAGACGAGTCATAGGCTGCCCAGTTTATGGGTCGGGCCATTGCCATCCCTATATGGAATATTAGTGCATAATCTAATTTCATAATAAATATATTGTAATGTTAGACTCTCTGTGCCTTTTGTATTGTGCTATACTTGGATGTATACTGATATATACATGGTTGTATATGAGTTCAAAGATGTATTTAAGTCCTTTGGGTATATATGTTAATGATCTATAATGTTATATGCCCTTACATGAACTTAGAGTTCATCGATATGTGAAATCTTAAGTGTGTAAAACCAAATCTATTGGATGGATAATACTATAGTAGTTGAATTAAATGTGTTCTAGTGCTTTAGAGGTGAGTAGATGTGATTTATAGACTTATCAAACATTTAGAAAGCTTAATTGGAAAAGTTGATATAACTTATTTGTAAATTGTTAAAAGTTAAAGGACTTAAATGTAATTTTTCAATTCTTGGAGGACCAGTATGTAATTTTATAAAGTTAAGGGGCAATCCAAAGTAGACAATATCTATGGGCAGATGATCTAGGCTGTTACAAATGGTATTAGAGCCAGTTCTCGACCCAATGTGCTAGCGTAGGATGTTGGGCCCTAAAGGGGTTGGGCCCTAAGGAGGGTAGATTGTGAGACTTCACATCGATTGGAGAGGAGAATAAAGTACGCTTTATAAGGGTATGAATACCTATCCCTTATAGACGTGCTTTCCTAAGGGTAGGAAGAGCAAAATCGTGAGGGTTTGGCCCTAGGGACAACTCAAAGTGGACAATATCTGTAGGCGGATGTTCTGGGCTGTTAAAAAGGTACCAGAGCCAGTTCTCAAACCGTTGTGCCAGCATAAGATGCTGGGCCCTAAAGGAGCTAGACCTAAGACTGTGGGGTGGATTATGAAATCCTACATCAGTTCGAGAGGAAAACGAAATATGCCTTATAAGAGTATGGATATCTCTCCCCCTTATACGCATTTTTTCGGGAGGGGGAAGAGTAAACCCATGAGATGCTTGGCCCAAGGGGCAACTCAAAGCAGATAATATCTGTGGGTGGGTGGTTTAGTCTTTTAGAAATGGTATAAGAGCTGATACCCGAATTGTTGTGTCAGTTAGGCTAGGCCCTAAAGGGGCTGGGCCTTAAGGAGGTGGAGAGTGTGAGATTTCACATCTGTTAGAGAGGAGAATAAAGTATGCCTTATAAGGATATGAATACCTCTCTCCCTAAGACGCATTTTTCCAAGGGTGGGAATAGCAAAACTGTGAAAAGTTTAACCCTAGGGGCAACCCAAAGCGGACAATATCTATGAGCAGATGGTCTGGGCTATTACAAATAGTATTATAGCCGGTTTTCAAACTATTGTGCCAGCGTAGGACGCTAGGCCCTAAGGGAGGGTGGATTGTGAGATCCCACATCGGTTGGAAAGGAGAACGAAGTACGCCTTATAAAGGTATGGATACCTCTCCCTTCAGATGCATTTTTCCGAAAGGGGAAAGAGTAAAATCGTGAGGGGTTTGGCCCGAGGGGCAATCCAAAGCAGACAATATTTGTGGGCAAGTGGTCTGGACTGTTACGAAACTTATAACGTCGAAATCTCTGAGCCTTTTGTATTATGCTATACTTGGAGATGCTACTGTATATTGATACATACATGGTTTAATATGATGTCAAAGATGTATTTAAGTCCTTTGGGTATATATGTTAATGGTTTATAATGTTATATGCCTTTACATGAACTTAGAGTTCATCGATATGCGAAATCTTGGAGATTTCTGACATATAAGCTTTTAAGTGTGTCAAAATGAGTTCATTGGATGGATATGGCCATAGTGGTTGAATTAAATATGTTATATGACTTATAGGTGATTAGACATGATTTATAGACTTATCAAACACTTAGAAGCTTAATTGGAAAAGTTGATGTAACTTATTTGCAAATTGTTAAAAGTTAAAAGACTTAAATGACAATTTTCAATTCTTGGAGGACCAATGTGTAGTTTTATAAAGTTAAGGGACGACTCAAAATGCAAAATATTTGTGGGCAGGTGGTTTGGGCTGTTACAAATGGTATTAGAGCCGATTCTCGACCCGATGTGCTAGCGTAGGACGCTAGGCCCTGAAGAGGATTGTGAGATCCCACATCGATTGGAGAGGAGAACAAAGTATGCCTTATAAGGGTATGGATACCTCTCCCCTATAGACGTGTTTTTCCAAGGATGGGAAGAGCAAAATCGTGAGAGGTTTGACTCTAGGGGCAACCCAAAGTAAACAATATCTATGGATAGGTGGTCTAGACTGTTACAGATATTACGAAACTATGTATGTGAATAAATATACCATAATTGGGAGGATTTGATTGCAACCCTAGAGATAAAATGACATAAATCCTCTAGATCAGGATCAAACCTAATAACGGGATTCACAAATCGGTAAAAACAATTCTATAAACTTTAACCTGAGTAATTCAATTCATAACTTTAGGATCAGTTGATATTAAACTCAAGAGTGAGCTATTAGCATACCATAGGAATTTTCACGGTCTAATAAATCAACAAAGCAATTGCATAATAAAAGATTAATCAATTAAGGGTACTAAGGGAGATTGGAAACCTATACAGTAATTTCTTAAGTGATTTCTTAATTCACTGTTCAATCTTGATGATTGTTTTATTTTATTTGCCTAAGTTTAATTTCTTTAAATAAAAATCACAATCAAATTTGTAGACTTGATAATAGGATAACGATAACTACTGATTCTTCGTCTTCGTAGGATCGATTTGTACTTATCGATACTAGCTACAGTTATATCGTGCACTTACGATAAATTCATAATTGACAAACTTAGAAAAAGTTAATCATATAGCTTATATGACTTCTAGATCCGTTAGGAGACAACTCTTTGTCAAAATATATCTTAAGTATTATTCCTAACACTACCTCTAAATTCATATAATCATAAGTTTAAAACATATTTGGATTAAATAGGTTTTAAGTTTGCTAGCAAGTCTTACAATAAACAGAATTATAATTTTATTCTTAAATAATAGAAGGCAAGTATTACATTCTTAACATGTAATTAATATTTAATTAAGGGATTTGAAATTCTAATAATTTTGGGTCTCATCAAAATAATATAATCTTATTGTATTAATAGTTTCCTTATTATATTAATAGTTTCTAACATAATCTAACTATGAAAGAAATCCTTTAAAACTTTTGCTTGATTCTAATTATTAATTTGGTAATTAATTAATATAATAATTCAACTTCTTGAAAAATTAAACTAAATTTCAAAATATTCTTAATAATGATAATCGTTTGAAACAATTTTCAAACATTTAGAAAAATATTTTTCCAATTTTATTAGGAATTTAAGCCAATTTAATCTTAATTTAATTAAAATTAATGCTTAAAATAAAAAAAATTAAAATGAAAAAGGTAGTACACATGCCAGAGCATTTTCAGTGGGAGCGCGTGCACTACACATGCCTCCGTCAATGTTATCGTTGATTAGCATGTGTGCCACTCCTCTTCTCACTTCTATCCCACACTGGTTCCGTCCGTTGATTTTCTACCCTAATATTAGTGCTTCCTACATCCAATTCCTAGGCTTTGTCTGTTGAAAGTTCCTTCGTCGCCTCCATGACACTTCAATTGTGGGTGAGTTATCGCCCTTTTCTACTGGGCAAATGTCACCCTTATCAATGGCGACAATCATCACTAAGGACAGAGGGCGATTCACCAACTATGATGCAAGCCACTGGTGATACTCCATTAACATAATCATAGGCACCAAATGCACAAACAAATCAAAACCTAATTAAGAGATGGGGTGGCATGCATATTTGGCTTTCCAAAACAAAAAAAAAGGGCATTCATGATCTGATTATTTTTATTTTTCAAAAACATTCAACGTAGAAGAAGAAGCAAAATAATCCAGTTTCCAAAAAGCAATAACGTAGAACAAATTTTGATAATTGTCATATTTCTAGAAGCAGAGAACAAAGAAAGAAGACGCAGCATAAAAAAATTTCCAGAAAATATATTTGAAATTTAATTAAATCATAAACCCTAATTTAATAAAACAAGAATTTTAGCCTTAATTTTTATTAAATTAATAACAATCAAGAAATTAATTGAAGTTGAGCAATTAAAGAAGGCTTTAATACTAATGTTGGAAAACCAACTATGATCAAATAAGAGGCACAACAAAAAATAAAATTTTGAAAGTTTTCGATCATATCACAATAATTGAATAGCTTAAACAATACGAATGATAAAATATAAAACTGTACCTAATTTGAAATTTCTATTGAAATCTTTTTGAAACTTTTTCGATGTGTCAACTACGAGCTGTTCATGTGTCCAATTTTTAATAGTATCCATAGAGCAATAAAAAGATATTCAACTCTTAAAAAGAAAATTAGCAAGAGTGCTAACTCCCTTACAGTTAATCCTATAAATAAAAAAGCATTATGGTTTTAATTATAATTAAAATTAAGTATTTTAATTATAATTAAAGTCAAACTATAATCATAATTTAATTTAATTTTAATAAAATCAAATATTTCATATTTGATTCCTAAATTTTCTTAAATTTTATAATTAAGTCTAATTTAACTTAAATTAATTTTTTCTTTTAAACTGCTCTTTATGTGTAACTTACTAGGTTCCTAATATAATGACAATAGTTATAAACTATAATTATAATTCATGATTCGAATTAGATAAACTAAAAGGATTAAACTCTTTTTAATTTTTCTTTAATTTTCTAATTAAATAATTTATAATCATAAATCAACATTGATGTCTAGCAACATATCATGATCACCCAAATATCATAATGTCAAAGTAAATTGACTTAACCTATCAATGCATAGTTATAATGTATAATTTAACCATTTCGTCATCTAGTATTTCAATTAAACCAAGTATGGATATAGTGTATAATATTTTGAATCTAATCATGTTCATTATTGTTAATTAGTAATTGATTTATAATTGATATTTGAAAATATCTTTTCAAATGTCAATTCACTATAGTTAAAGAATTTCTTAAACACTACTAATCAAGAATAGTATAACATTTTCTGTAATTATTTTAGAGTGACAAATCTTTTAGGCCTTATTGTGTTACTAAATTATTTTCATATGATTCATACTGCATCAATGTGCTTCTAATTGAGCTACCTTAAATAGGATAAGTCATAAGTAGCATTAATATACAATGTCACGTGAGATACCTCGGTAATTTCAATTTTAAGGATCAATTATGTAGCCATCATAATTAGGGAATTCTTGAGAACATAAGTAATGTTCTATTTGAGATTCTTATAATCAGCTCAGTTTAATGAACATATTCTCTAATAAGCATTAACTATTTGTTTAAGTATCTCTATACTTTAATCTACGAGATCAATTACTTTCTTCTTAAAAAAGAAACATAACGTGTGCTAATTTCATTTTATTTTATCAATATCTCATTTTTGATGAAAGTATAACTAGGAATAATTCGAGAATGATACATTTGATGAAACGATAAATTTAGGAGCAATTTACGAATAATACATAAATGTAAATTAAATATCATAATTATTATCTTATCATTATTTTAATTATACAATAATTATTACAAGGATTATATGTTTTTTTCGTAATTCAGTAATAAGATTAACGTAATAGAAAAGAAGTTTATGTACATGGGTAGAGATAGTATCTAAACTAATCTCATACCTATCAAAAAAGGTAACCCTATGCTAACATGATACAAAGATTATATCTTTAGTATTAAAACATCAAATATAATTAGCATAATTTATTAAAAAAATAATATCTTTATTCATTAAAATAATAACTTATATATAAAACTACAATTAACGGATTGATTGCATGGTTATAAACTAACAGTTACTTGTTCGAGAAATATCAATAAATAGAAAGAGGGCAAAA
>JANITW010000234.1:39119975-39134570 GCA_027564335.1 Erythroxylum williamsii | reverse complement strand
TCTTAAACACTACTAATCAAGAATAGTATAACATTTTCTGTAATTATTTTAGAGTGACAAATCTTTTAGGCCTTATTATATTACTAAATTATTTTCATATGATTCATACTGCATCAATGTACTTCTAATTGAGCTACCTTAAATAGGATGTCATAAGTAGCATTAATATACAATGTCACCTGAGATACCTTGGTAATTTCAATTTTAAGGATCAATTATGTAACCGAAATTCTTGAACACATAAATAAAGTTCTATTTGAGATTTTCATAATCAGCTCAGATTAATGAACATATTCTTTAATAAGCATTAACCATTTGTTTAAGTATCTCTATACTTTAATCTATAAGATCAATTACTTTCTTCTTAAAAAAGAAACATAACGTGTGTTAATTTTATTTTGTTTATCAATATCTCATTTTTGATGAAACTATAACTAGGAATAATTCGAGAATAATACATTTGATGAAACAATAAAATTAGGAACAATTTGAGAATAATACATAAATGTAAATTAAATATCATAATTATTATCTTATCATTATTTTAATTATACAATAATTATTATAAGGATTATATCTTTTTTTAAGATTAATGTAATAAAAAAGAAGTTTATGTACATGGGTAGAGATAGTATCTAAACTAATCTCATATCTATCAATATAGGTATCTCCTATGCTGAGATTATATCTTTAGTATTAAAATATCAAATATAATTAGCATAATTTATAAAAAAATAATATCTTTATTCATTAAAATAATAACTCATATATAAAACTACAGTTAACGGATTGATTGCATGGTTATAAACTAACAGTTACTTGTTCGAGAAATATCAATAAATAGAAAGAGGGCAAAATGGTAGACAGAAATGTGAGAATAATGACGTAAATTTAAAGAATTTGTATGTAACCAAATTATAAGTTTAAAAAATAAAGAATATTTTAGTAAGATGTAAGCCATCCTCCACTCGCCTCTCCAAGTGTCCCATAGTTAACGTCAACTGAGCATCCTTCACATCACTGGTTCGTAATCATGCTTGAATTATTATAAGCGGATGCATGAAGTTGTTGGACAGGGCAGCTTGGAATATGCCTTTGCCTCCACTTATTCCTATTGGCCAATGCCGTGACCCACACTAAGATATTTGTCAAGGGGTCCCAACCAACAATAATTTAGTATTAAAATCTATCACTTTCAGTTCATGTGTATGTTTATTAGAAAGTCCTCCACTTTGTCTTTATTCTCAATCCATAAATTTCTTTTTCCTTCTTTTTAATTATTTCTCCTATTTCTGTATGCTTTCCCCAATTGCCTATGTTGCTGACCTGGCATCAGACGTCGGTTAACTGGCAGTGACACCCGGATTCCAAGCGAATACCAAATCTGGGATTTATATCTTCGTTCGTGTCCGTCGGTTATTATATAAGAAAATCGTCCTTTATCTAATCTTCGCTCTCCGTCTCCTGGAAGTTTCTGCTTTCGTCGATCTTGCTTTTAGTGATTTTACCCGGATTACGATTTTGAGGAGGGAATACAAGAAATTTAGGGCTTAGAAATCTGATTCGCTTGTTTGGAGGAGACATTTGTCATGTCTAACAATCGAAAGCTAGAATTTAATAACGACGGTGAGGACGAAATGAACGAAGAATTCGAGGATTCATCGTCGATATCTAACTGTTCCGACTCCTCAACCGTCAGGGCGACGCAAGAGAGGTCCGAGATTGGGCTAACAGAGAGACTAACGGACATACTTTTGGAGCAAGGAGACGGAGATTTGTTGCTTCAGAGGAGCGATCGAGAGGATAGGCTTTTGCAGTGGCTTCAAGCGCTGGATATGCAAGTCATGGGCGCGTGTAGAGCCGACGAGAGGCTGAGACCTTTGCTGAAAGCTAATGCTTCTAGTGGCTTGGCCGAAGATCGGTTGCTAGCGTATTTAAACCAGGTTTGAACAAACATTTACGTAGTAGCTGATATCAGAATTATGTTTGACGTGAAGTTATTGAGTTCTTGATGCGTTTTTGTGTTTCCTTGTGTTGTTAATAGCACTTTGAGCCCTCGGAGGTTGGCATGCTAGCCAGGTGCTTTTGCATACCTCTTGTTTCAATTCGTGTTGGCAAGATTAACAAGCTAGGGACTCTGCTGTGCCCTACTTCCATAAGGTATTTGGATCAATATGAATTTTTGTTTGTTCTCTTTCCTTCTTTGTTTGTTGATATTTATAGTTCTGTTGAGAACATATATGTCATATATCTTTTGCTATATCGAATTGGAACCTTTGCTGAGATCCATTTGCCTATAATAATTTGGAAATTAGTTATCCATCAACATAAAACTTCTAAAGCTTTACCTTTTTTTTTTTATGAACTTTCTTTCATCCTGTGATTCAATACATGTTCTGGAGAAGCTAATTTGATTTCCATGCTCAGTATTCGTAAATATTAGTATTATCATTATTATTTATTTATTTTTTCTTGCATGCTGTAACCTGCAAGTAAGCCTTTTCATTAGTCCTATGCTGTGTTGTGAAAACTTGTTTGTTTTTGCACTATCATTTTTTATCTGAAATGCCAAAGGAGCACTTTTGACTGCTTCAATCATTGTTTTGATAATTTGTTAGCTTCTCCACTCCATGATATTATATGAAGACTGTCTCTACTTTTGCTGCCTGAAAGCAATTAGTTCAATTATTACGTTCAATTATACTTGCCTGATTGCAATTAGTTCAATTATTACGTTCAATTATACTTGCGACGTTCTATGCAGGAAGCTGATATTAGAATTTACTTGATGTTATTCTGATGTTTTGGAGTTTCACCCATATTAACACATCTGTAAGTCTGCTATGTGTTTGACAATGTGTACAAGGATCGAAATTCTCTTTTGCACTTGTGCTTAATTGTGCATGCATTTTTTAGTTGGCTTTGGTTATTTGATGCATAACTTGCTTCTACTCCGAATATAAGATTGTGGCTTAGTTGTATCTCCTGTCTTGACTAGAACTTTTTGCATGTAAGTGAAGAAGTTGTGTTTATAATTATGTCATCCTCTTCCTCATTTCAGTTCCTCTTTTATCTATGCCTCTATGCATTAACAGCACCTAAGTTGAGTTCCTGGAATAAGAAGAGAGTGGTTGTGTCTTGTGCAACTGCCAGATGCCTTATTGTACATGTCTGGGGTTGGGGATTGCATTATGATGTCAGGCGACACCATGAAGGTTGGTCTGACAAGCAAACCTTGTCGTGATGGTTATGAAGGGATAGGGTTCACCCATAACTCTTGAATAATTTTATAGTGACAATTCTTTCTTATTTTGATGAAATTGATTTCTGGCAGGATTTATTCTGTTAGAGCTTTTCCATTAGTATTAGTTAGGCTGCTAAAATGAGTGATACTGAAAACTTTATGTTCCTTTAGTTGTTGATGACTGGTAGAGATTGTAGGTCAATGTTTTAGCTTTGTTGTGATGATAATGTTCATTCTTCCAAGTGAAAATATCTTTTGACTTGTAGGTAAAGTGGGCGTATTCTATTATGATCTCTGAATTATCAGGAAGTAAAGGTAGTCTCATCTCCTACATTGTATTGTGAAAGACCTGCTACTGCTTTCTGGATTTCATACAGTGCAATAAGTCAACTGGAATGGAAGTTTACTTATTCACTTTCAGAATTGCTTTAGTTGCAGTTTTGGGTCATTTTAGATTTCTTTGATACTGATGAGGATTTGTTGGGTTGTGAAACATGTTGGCTTTGGCAATATATTTCTCTAGTCATTTTATACAAATGAATGATTTCATTCTGCAATAAACATTTTGTTTCATTGTCATGGATATTATGATTTTTGGGACCGTCATGATCATTGTTTTTTGTATGCGTATGTGCCATATATATAACTAGATGTATTAAATAATTACTGGGGGCAGGACAAGGATTTGCGTATGTAAAATCTTGAAAATTTTAAAATGAAACCAACCTTTTGGGAAGGAGATCTTACGATGATAGTATGCTGGAAATACTTATTCTGATGGGAAGTCAGAATCTCACTATAAGAGGTCAAGGCCCTATTATAAGTCACCATTTTTTATCAGGTGGAAAAGCAATCTTTTGGCACTTCTGTCAGGATATCTTTTCTATATTTAACTACAATTGTAAGCATATGTATATGATAGCATATTAATGTTTTTAATTCTTTACTAGCTGGCAAAAAATCAATTGTTTTTTGCTGTTTAGCATAGTATGTCTGTGCTCCCCTCTTGAGAGTGCTTTCAAAGGTTATCCAAATTGTGATTTAATTTAAATTTGTATTTTTGATTTGTTCCTTCCTTTTGTGGACCACTAATTTGGTTTTCTTTTTCTTTTCTCGTTGCAGGGGTAACTTGAATCTCACATTGTTGCCAACATCTGATCTGCGGCTTTCATTCATTGGTGATGATGGTAATGCAGAGAGACTATTTACCTTAAGCAGTACTGCAGAGTGTGCTGCTGTTAACGTTGAGGAGATCCTGGTTGACAGTTCTGGTAGATCATTTCACATAAAGATAGAAGATGATAGAGATGTTTATTTTTGGTGCTCAGAGAAATCTAAACTTTTGGGAATTGAACTGCTTGCGAAGGTAAATGTAAAAGGATATTTTAGGAACAATGAAAAAATAACATGTTTGGTGTAGTTTCTCATGAAAATTTGATTGGGATCAGTACGTTTTGAAATGTTAAAAATGTTTTTGGATATTAGTCGATGTTATTAAAACAAATGTTTTATAAATATACAGTATCCATTTAATAAAAAAAATCCAATGTTGAAGTGAATGAGAAAATTTTAATTGAGATTATTGACATTTTGTCATATTGGCCTACATTGACCTTAAATGACCAATATCGGCTTTTCTTTTCAAATTCTTTAGTATACAAATTAGGTGTGAAAAAACGGAAAGTTTCAAATTTGATTTTAAATGGTCCATGAATATGCACTTGGATGAACTTATCCTATATTGTTCGGGGGAGAGGCATTATGGGTGTTTTGGTCATTCCTTTATAACAAATGTCTTTGCCTTCATTTGTTGCCTTCTCTTTTTTCGCTAATAAAAGTTTTCTTTCTTCTTATGATAGATGAAGGACATACTGAAGAGAAAACCATCTATATCCGAACTAACTGGAATTAGCAATTCAAGACTTGATTGTTTTGCTACTCATCTACGTACTTATCTTGTGAGTAGTATCCAAGGAAGTTCAGGTGCTTTTTCCTCGTCCTCTGCTACCATGTCTCATATCTCAGAGACTATGCCATCAAAGTCTATTCGTGCCCGGCATGTTGGTAATCAGTCGGGGAAAGCCCATTTATCTTATCAGGGAAGCCTGAGCCCAAGACCAAGTTCCTTCAAAGACGGACTACCCAAAAGCTTGTCTTCTTTGAGAAATGCTTCTAGGGAGAAGCTGAGACGCCATGTGGATAGCAGTGCTACAGTAGTTGATACACTTTTGGTGGCAGTGCCACAGATTATTGATGCACCTAGCTCTTGCCAATCTGTGCTACCAGAGGTTAAGAGTTGCTTGATGAACCAATCAAGTCTAATAGATTCTGTTGCTAAATTGGCTGTCCCACGTACTTTTTGCACAGACTCTTTTGCGTCTTCAACAGGTGATCCTCTCTTCTCCTCACACTGCTGTTGGCGCTCACAAGGCACATCAACTGTGCAGTGCCCTTCATCATCTCCCGAACTTCCTCTCTCATCCATTGAGTCACCCCTGCTTCCTCCTCTTTCATCACTATTGTCAGCCACTAGGTCATCTGGCTTCTTAACTTCAGCATCACCTCTCACTTTAGCAGATGTTCCCTCCTTGGATTTCCCTGCTTTCTTGTCAGACCCAATGGTTCAGTTGTCCAGACCAATTTCTCAACAGTTCCCGATATTCACACCTTTAATGTGTGACCCAATTGTTCATATTCCGGTAATTGATGTTTGTTCCTCAGGTCAGGGCTTTCTTGTAAGTGCTGGTCAAAGTATTTCGAGCAATATGCCACCTCTGAAGCCAATGATTCCTGAATCTGAATCCGTAGTGGAAAAAGGTGCAAGGGAGACTCTGCAGCTACTTCTTAGTGGCTCAAGTCCTGCTAGTCCTCCTCTGATTGATGTGCTGCCTTCAGTTCTTAATCATAATGATGACCACCTTTTGCTGGTCACACGGAGTGGGGGCATGTACAATGGATCGAGGGATGTTGAGGCCATTGCAAAAAACATTGCAACCGTGAGCTTGGTTTCGTTTTCTGGGAGCTCCATAGTGGATGGTGTTGGAAATGTAAGTGGCAGCTCTGGCACTTTGTTGGAAGGTATTGATGTTTTGCAAGATGGATCTACAGCCGCTAATGAATTGACTTTCAATCATAAAGGTACTCAGCCGTGTAAGGGAGAAGAAAGTACCAGTTGATTTCAGGACTTGTGTTTTGTTCTTCCTTACTTGGTAGATCTATTTTTTGGTTCCCACAAAGTGTAGATATGTGACAGAACAGAAGCCCTGTCATTTTTGAATTGTAATTAGTTCTTTAATGGCCACTGATCGGGACTTCCTGTTGTTCTGCTTTCAACAGACGATTGCAAGTAGCAAGTAATATGAGACATGCTTTCGGTTTATACAAACATAGAAATCTATACGTCCATTCTTAGCCCAATTAGCTAAATTAATTTATATTTATACAAACATAGAAAGATACTACCTGGGCTGGGGTCCGTCTAACAAATGAGAAAGACTTCTAATCGCAAGCTGTCAAATGTGTTGGTGTTGACTGATAGGTCATCAATTCAGCTGCCTTGTCATCATAGTCCTAGGAAGCAGGCCTGACTAAAATTCTTTGGACAATGACCAGTGATAAAACTTCCCAATTCCCATGTCTAACAAGAAATCAGAAATTATAGTACAATTAGACGAGAATAAGAATTTTGTATATAAATGAAGATAGTCTTAACAGGAAAATAGTGGTAATAAAACACAAGACTTCTTAATTTACATTAACAATGAAACAATATATATTGCAAAAGATCAGATTCTTTCATGTCAAAATACTGGAGAATATTATTGCAAAAGTGGAGTTATGAATTATTTCTAATTTACAATATAAATTATCTTCAACTTTGTACATTAGTATTTAAAAAGCATATAATCAAACCAATTGAGTGTTAATTTAAATAAAGTAATCAAATATTGTTTTAGAATTACAACTCCCCAAATTTATATGGCTATTTGGTCAATTGCTACTCATTATGTTTTATGTGGCTAATCAATCATGTAGATACTATCTTACTGTGAAGAAATGATAGTAGGGTTTGGATTTGATTCAACTTGATTCGATCTAGTTCTAAATTAACATATTAGGCTCGAGTTGATCCAAATTTAAATTGAGGAGTTGGTATGAAGTTTAGTTCGAAGAATTCAAACAACTTGATTACTCTATCAAAACAATGTTGTATTGAGATTTTTAAAATGATATCATTCAAGCTTAAGGTTCAAAATTTTATTTAAAATAATATCGTTTTTCATACTTGAGTTGAGTAGTTGAGCCCATTCGAACTTTAGATTAGACTCAAACTACATGTTCTCAAGATTAAACTGGGCCAAGTCGACGATGTACCCCGAACAACCTAATCTATCATTTGTGTTGTAATTAGGCCTTACAATATTTGTTTATTAGAAAGAAAAGCAAGTTTATTATAAAAAAATATACTAATAAAATTATAGGCATTAAAATAGACTTATACGTAGGTTAGGTTGGAATGGGTTTAACCAAAAGTTAACTAAAATTTTAAGAATTTTTTTTAACCAAATAGGTTGGTGTGAGTGGTTCAACACTCTTATTCCTTAACCAGAGGTCTCAAGTTCGAATCATGAGAATGGAAAAATCTGTTTGGCCAGCACTTTACCCCTTACGGGCTGACCCGGTGCGAGCGGGGATTAGTTTGGGAGTAGATGGTTTAAAAACGTTTTCTCATGAATTGAGACCCTCCTAAAATACCTCGTGGGCTTACTAAAACAAAAAAATTTAGGTTTGTACTCAACCGTACCTATAAAATAGACTTAGTTTCAAACTCAGATTCGATTCCTTGTTAAAATTTTAAAATTTGAACCCAACCCATAAATTAATATCTTTTAAAAATTTTAATAATTATATAAAATATAGTTATAACACATTATTTCTTAACATATAAAATAAAATTAATTTTAAATAAAATTTAATCGTTTATCAAATGAAAATAACTATAAACTCGCTCTAAAATTAAAAAAAAAACTCACAAAGTCTATAATAAACCAAGGGATTGTTTAGTTTCATTTTATTTTTTGTGATATTTTTTTAGTTTTGTTTCTTGTTTTTAGTTTCTTTTTGAATTTTCTATATACCTTTAAAGCAAACATTTAATTTTGAACTATAGAAAGAATAATGTCAAGTTATAAAATACTTTCACCAATTTGTGAGGAACTTCTAGATTATGCTAGTACTCACCAGTAAGCGAAAAATCAAGGCAATCTTTATCTAATTGTGGCTCATGATTCAAAACATACTTGTAACATAAAACATGATAGACTAAGCATACATCAATATTATATTTCTTTATCATGTTCAAATGATAACTTTTAAAAACAATCTAAAATAAATTCTTAAGTTTTGAAATCCATTTTGAATTATAGCAACAAAATTATCAATCATCTTTAGTCCTAAGATTCAAATTGTGATGAAAGCATTTAACCTAAAAAAATTTGCATACTGCAAAATAATAAACCACTTGTAGCAAATTGTCATTATAAGAAGCATTGTTTAATGAGATTGATAAAAATCTTTTTATCAACCTTATATTGAGCCAAGCAAAATGCTACATCATTCACATGTGATAATCCATCAAAGGAGGATTTATTGCCTTAAAAAGAAATATCATTTTATGTGATTTCCACTTACTATCAATAAAATGAATAGTTATTCATTATTTGATATACTAGTAACAATCATCTTACTAGTAACAATCATCATATTAATCGTCTTACCTAATTCAAGATGAACATGTTTCATATTTTTCAGTACTATCAGAAATTGACTTAGTTCCATTATCATATTGTCATATATCCTTCTTCTTTTTCATACAACATTTTTTAAATGAAGAAGTAACAATAATTGCATTAAGTTTTTGGATTTTCTTCTTAGCCATAAAATTAAATGTAGTAGAATACAACTTTTTTGTTTAGGGCTGATTAATTAGTTTTATATAATAAAATAAAATTATTATATTTGTTAGGAAAATGGAATATTTTGATAATGAATTCATAAAAGAATGCAACTTTGGTCACTTGTCTCCTTTTGGTTTTCAAAAAATTAAAAAAAACTGATATCTCATTACGCATGTGTTTAAGCTTGTTATTATATAATTTTGAGACCTTCCAATAATTTACCCTTTTGTTTTCATTAAGTTGTTTTATCTGAAAAATCTACCCGAAAAAATCATTTGAAAGGCTTTTTTGAAAAACTCCAAATTTGAGTTTCTTAAAAAGTTATATTTTGACTACCAAAATAGTCATATCTATTAAATAATTTTTTTATTTTATAGCCAAATTCTCATTTTTATTAAAAAGAAAGGCATTTGTGATGGAAAAAAAAAACTTATTGACTTCTTAAAAGCTCATCCAAAGAGTCACTAAGCTTGGTTCTTATATAATTTTGAGACCTTCCAATAATTTACCATTTTGTTTTCATTAAGTTGCTTTATGTACGAGTACTCGTCACTTTTGCCATAAGTCATCAAGAATTATAATTACACAATTATCTATCTATTCCCATAAGAATTCTCACAGATGAATGAGAAGACATTTGGCCATATTTACTCAGTCTACAGTTATATTTAGTCATTATGATATGCGAAAATAAGAACCAAACCTAAAAATTGACTTATAGTAAACAATTAACATAAAATTAAAAAAAAATTTCGTATTGTAAAGATTTTACATAGAGACTATCACTGCCTTATTCAGTTTTCTGTTTAGAATAGAAATAATCTATAAGATGAATATGCATTATACTTTACAAACAAAATATTTGTATAAAGAAAATAAAAAATATATAAATCCTTTACTTAGGGAATTTTGTATCTTCTATTTTATTTCTCTAATAACAATGTGAATGAAAAAATGTAATTTGACTTAAATTTAAGATTTATAAATATGGTTTTAAGTTGGATAAATTAGATTTTTTATTATCTAAACTCAACTCATTAATTTTTTATACCCAATTTTTAAATTCAAAACTAATTCATAAACTAATTTTAAAAATATAAATTCTTTAATTTTTGAACTCAGCCCATAGGATCATTTTGTAAAATATCTAAAAGATTGAAATCTTTGAAATATTTTGAACTTTTCATGAACATCATAGCGAATATAATTAAATCATTTATGGCTCCTATATAAATAAGAAGCTATGCAACAACTACAAAATTAACGTTTGATAAAATATAGAATAAGGATATACAAACAAAACGTAGATATTAAGATAGAAAATATAGATGATGTCCATTATTACTATTATTAAATGAAAAATATAATTCATATATTATAGAAAGAGGTATTTATATTTAGAAAAAATAAATGAACACAAAAGTGAAAATTTATAATTTAAGATATTCAAGTCTATGTCGATATCGAATTTGGTTCTAGTATGATACAATATTGGTATCGTTTTGTTTAATTTTTATAAATTATAAAAATATTCTTTAAATTTTTTTTAAGATTGCAAAATAGTCTATCAATATATTTTGCTATAAAATTTTTAATTTTACATCAACATTGTTTCTAAAAATCATAATCATAGAAATTTGAAATAACAATTTTCTCTTGATTTCTATAATATTACTTTTTAAATATTTCACATATAAATAACAAACATTATTAATATAGAAAATATTTGTTTAATCTTCATACATATACAAAATTACATATAGTAAGTATTTAAAATATTACAATTTTATCATATAATAAAGAAAAATTATATTAAAACATCAATACAAAAATAAAGTTCCTTAAGTATTATAACAAAAGTTCCTGCCAAGGAACACAACCAAGCAAAAGCAAGACCTAAAACAAAAACATTTGCAGTTAAAAGTTGTATATTTATGTTGCATATACAAAATTTAACACAACCATCATATTATAAGTGAAAATAAAAGAAGAGAAGAGATGAAAAATCCGAAACTTCATTCAATTAAATATATGCTCAAATCGCATTGACCCTAATTTTTATTTGGTACAAAATCTTCTTTATTGAAAGAAGCCTCATCATTACCATTATTCAGATTCATTGCATCAAATAACATATTAATATTTTTCCATCCAAGATTATCTTCCAATAACTCTCTTCTATCAAGCTTGGTTTCTCAAAAACCCAATCCGTTAAAGATCAATATGATCAAGACAAATTAGATCTATAAACCAATTTATTATATTATTAGGATATTACAAAAAAATTTATTTAACTTAATAATGATAATAACACAAATTTCGCAAAGTTTTAAATTGTATAAAAAAGATCAAGTCGTTTAATCTTTCACTTTTCAATCTATTCATTTTCTTGGAACAGACAAAATAAAATTTTGCTTTAATTTTTTTACTTCCTCTTGCACTCGCATATTGACTCAAAATTCTAATTGTAAACCTTTGTAATTTTTGAACACTACTTCTGAATTAGTCTCATCAAGTAAATGTAAGACAACAAAAATAATCTTATAAATAAAATAAAGTGATGATTAGTTTTTTATTAGTAATAAAAATAAAAATACCTAGATTAAGTTTGTTTTTATGACAAGTAGTAGTGGACATCCCAAAATAACTAGAAGTATCCTTATAAACTTCCATGTGTGACCTTAGGAGATCTTACATCATCTAATTGATAACAATTATTGTAATAGTTAATAGCATTCACATATTAACTTTAACTTTCCTTGTAAAACTATGTTTAAAATAAACACTAAAATTAAAAAAATGCCCCTACTTTAAACAATAGAGAGTAAGATTGCCTTTTCTATCTCTCATTAATGATTGAAAGATAAAGTATATGTAAAGAAGACCTATCTTTTAGATTGACCTTAAGTGTTTTCTTTGCCCTCTTCTATGACATTATAAAAATAACCTATTGTTGTCTTCTAATCATTACCAGTTGAATGAAGTCCTCTTACCAAAGGCTCTTAAAAATTATATTACAAATTAATATTGTGACCAAAATTTTTAATATTTAAGCATAAATATAAAAATCTCCAATTTATCATTAAACTTAGTATACTAAGTTACAATCTAGTTATTACTTGTAAACATTTGCCTCAGCTCATCCTTCATTAGAATAGAAAACTAAAGTGATAAGAAATTAGTCACAAGGCTTATAATAATAGTACAACACAAATTTTTACTATTAGTGAAATCATTTCTCATTAAGTTTAGAACTCATGTATGATTATAAATGAACTTGATTACTTTTTTTTTCGCATAGTTTCATCAATGATAGAAAAGTATATAGCATCTCTAATATAATGTGCAACATAAAGAGTCCAATAAAAAGAATTAAACTTACTTTGCACTCTTTATTCTAATCGCTTTATAAACAAAATCATTGTTAATGATGAACTGTAAATTGTTTTTAGGTCTTTAAATTGTTTTTAGTTCTAACTTTATTCATAACTTTATCAAACATCTGAAACAAAGTATTAACATTTCTAACAAGGCTAGGTGCATTAAAAGGCTTCAAAAACATTTTCCCATATCAAAATAAAACAAAATTGATAATATGATTATATCTTCTATTTTTCTAACCATCACATATGATTGAATACCCAAGTGTTGTTAAGTCATTCTTCTTTCATCCAAATAACTCTGTATTTCATAAACTTATTTGTTAAAAAATTATCTCTGTAATCATCAATCAAAGGAGCTTTGTAATTTGGACCATAAAAGGTAGTAATATCCACCATAAGCTGGTAATAGTAAGATTGAGCAATATTAAATGATACACCGACATCATACCACCATCTAACCATTGTCATGTCCACATTATAATCTACTTCATTAGATTTTAAGGCACTATAGATTGAAGGATGGCCTCCAGGAGTTTTGTGATGTAAAAAATTTAGAAACCTATCTTCTTCTCTTTCTCATATAGGTACAATTATCCTCTCTTATTGGGTAAGAATACCAACTTCAACATCTCCAATATTACTATAACTACTAAAAAAGGAACTTCTAATACCTATTTCGTAGTTCAGTCTTTGTCTTCTATTTTTCTTATGTTGATACTCTTTAAGCAAACTTTTCGTTTTGTCATTTCATATTATGCTGACTTTTTTTATAAAGCTCTACATTACCTTTGT
The DNA here is from genome assembly GCA_027564335.1 of Erythroxylum williamsii. Taxonomy (NCBI): domain Eukaryota; kingdom Viridiplantae; phylum Streptophyta; class Magnoliopsida; order Malpighiales; family Erythroxylaceae; genus Erythroxylum; species Erythroxylum williamsii. The sequence continues at coordinate 39,121,194 of JANITW010000234.1, read as the reverse complement.
TCCCATCTATATGCTTCTTTAATTTGTTGATTCCTTCACCTTTTAAATGCTTGTTATAATACAAATAAATGATATGATTCTCCATTTCAAAAACCATTTTAGCATGACCTAAGCTGGATCATTGACTCTTCCTAAAACGATTGAATTATTAGGAATACTTGAACTTTCCTTCATTTATCTGTAAAAATAAATAAAGATATATGTTAAAATTAAATTAATAACTTCATATCAAGACAAAGCTCTTCTTCCAATTTAGTTTCATTATTAAGTACTATTACAAAATGTGTATTATTCAACTCAAAACAAGCATAGAAGCACATTTTAGAATCTAAAAACATATATAAAACTTGAACTCTAAAAACATACATACATCTTATATTCAAAGTCAAGAATCCAAGAGTACTTATTATCAACTACTCGTGATAAGGAAAATACGAAATAAGTTATGTGCAAAATAACAAGAAGAAATAAAGCAGTAATAACTTCTCAATAGTCATACGATATAGACATATAAGTGAATTTTAAGAACTTACATAAATGAATCATTAAGAAAATTCGAGACTTAACCATATTTTATCTACGAAATTCAAAAATTGTAATTATAATAACCATAGATATCATTAAAAAATTGTCTATAGATACTGGTTGGGTCGGTCGTACTGGGCCCGAACCCAGTCATAACGACCCGTGGGCCGATCGGTCCATTCTTCCAAGATCAGTCTTATACCTATCAGCTATATCAAGCCTAGGTCCAATCCACGATCTCCTTGGCTCATTCTCAGGTAAAAGTCTCCTAGCATACGTAAAGACTTAAACCTAGCTACAGCTCCATAAATAAGGTATAATTATGTCATAACGGAGGTACGTGATCATTAACCCTAGTCTTCCCCATTCACAGCAATCCTACTCACACCAAAAAGACTGACTTGAGCGTCGGAGGGGCTTATCGGGAAACAACCCCCGACATGCCTTCCTTGTTTTGTAGGAGCCTTCCAGCCATAGCTTTCGAGAGAAGCAGCAAACTCCATGGATCTGAATGGTAACATCCAGCATCGTCAGAACTAGGCGGAACCAATTGGCGCCCACTGTGGGGCCCGACTTTAGGGCACCACGTCCAGAAACACGCAGATCAGTCAGGCGGCAGCAACTAACCCTGATATAGCCCTGTCGCGGCTCTGGTGTTGCAACGGATGGGTTTACAGTTACCTGCTACCCTGCC
>JANITW010000234.1:39108049-39118258 GCA_027564335.1 Erythroxylum williamsii | reverse complement strand
AAATTAATATTATTTAACAAATATAATTAATATTATTTCAACAACAAATTAATAACATACACAAATATAATATTTTTATTGCACATTTAACCTCTAATTCTCTGAATTAACATATCGTTTCCACAAATATTCAATCAATACATTACGAAGTTCATAACGAGTTTCTTTATTTGATTGTTGTAATTTTAGTTTGATTGTAATCTCGAGTCTGATAATAATTGTAATTTATTTTAGTATGGTTGTAATTTCAAATATTTTTGTTGATTTTTAATTTTTTAAATCAATGTTGTAGTTTAAATTTATGTACCTTTTATTTCAAATTTACTTTTTATTTTTAACATATTTTATTAATGAATTTATAACACTTATAAATAAAAATTATAAATAAATGTTTAAAATAAATTTAATATTATATTCAATATTAGTGTTATTTTAAATGTCTCAATGAGATTTTTATAATAATATATTTCGTTAAAGTAATTTATATTTTAAAATTAATTACTTAGTAAAATATGTAAATAAATTAAATTGTAAGATGGACATAAAAGGAATATGTTAAAAAGATAATGGAAAAAGTTGTTTTTTTGTACTTTGGTTGTAATGACTATTCATTATTAGTGTATTACTATTCATTATACAATTTTAGTGTTGAAATTTGGTGTCTTCCTTGGAGTGATTTCTTTTCACTAAAACACTAAATTTGATGTTTTGGTGTGTTGGTTGGAGACAAAGTGAGAGAGGTAGACGACAGATCATAGAAGAGAAGAGTGGAGCATATTGTAACGAATCTCGTGCCATATTTGTTCGTGCCGTAACAGTCGAAAAATATATAAATTGAAATGTTTTAGTACTAAGTTTAAATATCGATTTGCACCGACTTGTTTCGTTTAGTACTATACTAAAAATTTAAAAACAATTAGGAGCTTTTTACAAAAAATGAAAATTTAAACACCTGCCTTCTCCCTCCCCCTAAAAATACCTCTGCAGTCTTCTTCTTCCTCTCTTTATTTTTTCTCATACTCTCACTCTCTCTCTTCTTCACCATCATCTCTTTTTATTATTAATAATAATATAATATTTAAATTAATGTAATAAATAATAATTATATTTTTTTTCTACAAATTATAATTAAAAACATGTTAAAACAAAAATTACGTGGCCTCAAAATTTTGAATTTCTTTTTAAATTTATTAATATGAATATAACAATATTTTATTATTAATAACAATCACATATCAAGATAAAAATATATATTTTTATTATTAAAAATTAAATATTAAGATAGAAATTATATTTTAATATTACTTATCATTCTTTTTATTTGATATTTTGATGTAATTATTATTTATTAAATAATAAAATTGTAATATTTTAAATTCTTTGTATTGTTTTTAATTTTATATTTCTATAATGATAAAAACTCTTTTTTATATTAATTGTGATTGTTATTTATATGTGGAATATGTGAAAATAATATTAAGAAAAATAAATAAATTGTTGTTATTTTAAACATCTATTATTATTATTATGATTTTTTAAAACAAGGTTGGTTTAAATTATACAATACAATAATAAAGGATTATTTTGCAATTTTTAAAAAAAATTAGGACCTTTCTATATATTTTAAAAATTTCTAAAAGGGTACTTAGTATTTGATCGGTACTGATACATCACCTTACTAGAATCCAATCAAGTACTAGGTCCGGTACGATAATGAGGGTTGGCTTAAGAGAAACTAGGGTTAGAATTTTTTTTTTACAATTCAGTCTCTTACTTTTTCAACTTTGTAAATATTGAGGGTTGGCTTAAGAGAAACTAGGGTTAGATTTTGTTTTTATTTACAATTCAGTCTCTTACTTTTTTAATTTTACAAAGTATATGGATAATTAACAAGTATTTTCAATTTCAGTGGATACCGAGTAGTACTAGTCGAAGATTGGCATCAGTAGGTCCCGTAGATTGGTATTAGCTACTATTTTTGTTTTTGGTACGATCAAAATAACGATATAAAAGAAGGAAAAAAAAGATAATGACGTCTTTTCCTTTTGTTACGGTTACCTATCCGAGAGAATCTATATGCAGTCTAGTTAAGTTAATCTTATTAATTAAATATAGTAGTAAAAATAAATAACAGTTGAGTTGGGTGGCTGCACTTAGCTTTGTCGCTTCTTCTTTACCTCTCTTCGCCATCTCTGATTATTAAACTTCTGAGGTAGGTAGATAGATAGGTGCATATTTTTAATTTATTGCAATAAAGGAAAATAAAAAAAAAGAAAAAAACTTATCGTATGGGTTTGCCTGGTCCGTACCCTACCGCCCACCAGTTATAACTGTTTTCAACTGTCGCCGCCTGACTTTCCTCCTTTCTCTGTTTAACAACCGCCAGTTGCCTATGTGTCTGTCTCTTCCTTCTTTCTCTGCTTAAAAAGATTATGATGTTTCGACGGCTCTGCATTGGTCTGGATCGGATTGGGTTTGTAAAGAAACGCTTCGTCGTTTCGATATCAATTTTAATAATCTAATTTTGGCTTAACCGCTTTTTGGTCTAAGCTCGCTCACCGTTACGGTTAGTTGTGTAGGCAGTTAGTAGAAGAGCCTTATTTCTGATTTTCTTACTGTTAATTGGATGGCTTAAAGAATAGAGAAACTATATATCCGTCAAACTGAAACTCAAAACTCAAACTGCTTTAGTGGTGGCCGTGACTTACTTCAAGAAGAAGAGCATTTCAGTTTTAGATTTCGATAGATGTAGAGAAAAGTTTGTTTAAAGCGATGGAGGAAATTGGGAATAGTAGTAAAATCAATAAAGCAAGTTGTTGCCATGACACCGACGTCGTGTTTGGCTGCGTGATACGATACATCCGCCACTCACGTGACCGAGCCGCCGTCTCGACGGTTTGCCGCCGATGGCACGAGCTGGAGGCGTTGACCAGGGAACACGTAACCATCGCTTTATGCTACACTACAACACCAGATCGGCTGCGGAGTCGTTTCAATCACCTGAAATCTTTGAAACTGAAAGGAAAACCTCGAGCCGCCATGTTCAATTTGATACCTGAGGATTGGGGAGGTTTTGTCAAACCTTGGGTCGACCAAATTGCCACTTCCTTTAATTGTTTGACGTCGCTTCACTTTCGCCGTATGATTGTCACAGATTCGGATCTGGAGCTTTTGGCTACGTCTCGCGGTCGGAATCTTGAGCATTTGAAGCTTGACAAGTGCTCGGATTTCTCGACTGACGGCCTCCTACACGTGGCTCGTGGTTGCAGGTACTAAGCTGTGGGTTTAACTCAAAAAAAGAAAAAAAAGAATGGCTAAATCTTTGACTCACTTTTGGAAGTTTTTTTGGGTCAATTTCAGTAACCCTCGATTCTGTCTAAAAGTCTTGCAGGTTGGCGCTATTAATTTCCTGTTTTCTTCTGCTGTTTGTATACTCTTTATGCTTTTACGGACTAAGATTGATAATTAATACGCTTGCTTTGTTGTGAATCAGTTTTCATGCTCCTTTAACTCTAGGAACTTAATTCCAAAATCAGTTGACAGTTTTCTCATCCTTTTTCTCATTGTTATCTTTACCTATTAATTCACCATTGTACGTGTGAGTGAGTACATTAACATTTTGGCTTATTTGGCTTTTGTCATTTGTATAAGTTTCTTCCATTGTAATTTGATGTGGACTGTTATTAATTTCACTTTGCCTATGAAGGAAAAATTATGTGGAATGTAATCATAATGACTTAGACCTCGATTATCGTTTCAACTTGTGGCTTTGAAAGCTTTTTGACTGATTAAGTCTGATTTGTAAGGTATTATTACTTCGATTGGCTGTTAACTTGTTTGCCGCTGTGTTATAGTGGTTGCATGGATCTTGTTTTGAAAGTACTAATTCTTTACGTCCATAATGCCTCTTTCCTTTCGTGATTATCGTCGACATGGGGAAATTTGGTCATGACCTCTTCTGTTCCACCTTGAGGGACGTTAAGATATTGATCTTCATAGTTCTTTTAATTTTTGGCGTGCAGGCAATTAAGAACATTGTTCTTGGAAGAGAGTGAGGTTTTGGAGAAAGATGGTGACTGGCTCCACGTGCTTGCTTTGAACAATGCAGTTCTTGAGACTTTAAACTTTTACATGACAGATCTTAACAAAATCAGTCATGAAGACCTTGAGCTCATAGCCAAAAATTGTCACTCCTTGATATCTGTGAAAATTTGTGACACTGAAATCTCTGAGCTTGTTAACTTCTTTCGTTCTGCATCTGCTTTAGAAGAGTTTTGTGGTGGTTCCTGCAATGGTCAACCAAACAAGTACTCCAATGTGAAATTTCCAGAAAAATTATGCCGATTGGGACTCACTTACATGGGGCAAAATGAAATGCCAATAGTATACCCTTTTGCTTCTCGGCTCAAAAAGTTGGATCTCCTTTATGCGTTATTAGACACAGATGACCACTGTGACTTGATTCAAAGGTGCCCAAACTTGGAAATTCTTGAGGTATTGGCACAAATATCTTTTGTTGTCTATGTTTCACTGATGATATGTCTTTACATGTTGTTTGATGGGGTTTGCCTTCCTGTTTATACAAAGTCTTTCTGGCCCTCGTTTCTTATTCGCTTATTGTTATGCTTTTGATGCAAAAGTTGATAGCATGTTAATATATGCAACTTTTTTTGTATTTCGTCTTTTCTTAGCTTATTCTGGGATGACAGTTTTATACTGGTTTTGGGATTCAGTTTTAGAGCGTGCAAACTTCAATAAGTTTTGTAGAATTTACCTTTTGCATTTGCCTGGGTTTGACACCAAGGAAATAAGAATTAAAACTGGTTTTGTCTCATTGCAGCACTAGATACTTTTTCTGCCTTATTTATGAACTTTTTAGTGAATTTGCTTGTGCTGGCAGACAAGAAATGTTATTGGAGATACAGGAATGGAAGTCCTTGCCAGCAGTTGTAAGCATTTAAAAAGGCTTAGAATTGAGCGAGGTGCTGATGAGGGAATGGGAGATGAAGAAGGAAAAGTTACACATAGGGGATTAATAGCATTGGCCCAGGGCTGCCTAGAACTCGAATACATAGCTGTTTATGTTTCTGATATCACAAATTTAGCTTTGCAAGAGATTGGTTATCACTTAAAGAACCTAAATGATTTTCGTTTGGTCTTACTTGATGGAGAAGAAACGATAGCTGATCTGCCGCTTGATAATGGAGTTCAAGAACTGTTAAGGGGCTGTTTTAAGCTTCGAAGATTTGGTCTGTATCTCCGAGAAGGGGGTTTGACTAATAATGGTCTCCGTGATATTGGGCAGTATAGTACAAACGTCAAATGGATGCTGTTGGGTTATGTTGGGGAGTCGGATGAAGGGCTCATAGAATTGGCTAAAGGTTGCCCAAATCTGCAGAAGTTGGAGATGAGGGGTTGTTGCTTCAGTGAGAATGCGTTGGCTAGGGCTGTAATGCAGCTGCCTTCTCTGAGGTACTTGTGGGTGCAAGGTTACAGAGCATCAACACCAGCAGGCAGCAGTCTTGTGGCTATGACTCGCCCGTTTTGGAATATTGAGTTGATCGCTGCTAGAAGGGTTGTTACGGTTAATGAGGCTGATCAACTCGTGATAGTTGATCATCCTGCACAGATACTTGCTTATTACTCCCTTGTTGGGCCAAGAACAGATTTTCCAGACACTGTTGTCCCTTTGATCCAGTGAAATTGGTTTCTACCGACAGGCTGTATATGCATGCATCTGTATCATTTTGCTTTACCTAGGAGGTCATTTTTTGCAAGTTGAAGTCACTTTCGTAGTTGGCTGGAGGTCTGTATATTTTTTTTTTTTGGGTTTTTAATGGACCTTTGTATGTGTAATAAGCTTTCTTTTCATGCTCTGTAATCTGAAAGCACCACCACTTTTTGGTGTATGTTGTGCTGGCGATTAGCATAGGGGTTGTCGAATCATGTATAAATTTCAGCTGCTGAGAGACAAATTCTTTGGATGGAATTTTCCCATGGATTGCCTATCACTTTGTTCACAATGACGAGGAATAAGCGAAAGCGCGTGAATTACTATCCATAATCTGAAGTGGGAATCCAAGAAACAACTTGTTCTTTCTTTCAAGTCAGACTGACATTCCAACAAAACCTATAATAATAATAATGACTCAAGAAAAACCGAGATTACCACAAGGCCATCATTGGGCTTGTCATTGTCGGCCCTTTTGAAGATATGCGAGCAATTCAATTGGATTTAACTTCTCTGTCTCAGTCACGTACGTGGACCTCTATTCTTTCATTTGATTTAGCATTTCGTTCTCTCTATTTGAAAACTTTCCACCGGTTCTAAGCCTAATCCTGCCATGGTGTTCTGAGAGTAAAAGAAATTTAGTGATTAAAAGTAAGAGAACTAATTATTGTATTTTTGGAATTTCCTTTAAAACAGAGTCAATATTAATCAAGTATAAGATGCACTAAAGCCGGCGAACTTGTTAAATCAATTCATTTTCATGCTTTCTGTTGATTCCATTTCTAATTAATGGGTACTCGTGCTCTTCCTCGAGTAAGATGAAAGAAGCAGAGCAGACTAATTGTAAAGCACATGGAAAATTTGAAACAATTGGGCAACTTGTGGGAAAATTTGCAACAAAACAGCTACTTGTCCAAAGTTGCACTAGTAGTAGACGTGCAAGATCTGATAACCATTCTAAACGTACAGACAGAATAGCAACTGGGGCACCTGTAATCTTAAAACTTATCTTCTGATACGATAGGAAATTGATGAATATAATCAAAAGGGAATGCTGTGCTTGGATCTCCAAGAGGATTTCAAGGACGAATTCATTCCTTGTTCTTTAAGCATATATACAATAGAAAAGAAAAGGGAAAGGTGTCCAAAAGTTTGTGGTGTAAGCTTGTTTGATTAAAATTTAGAATAAAGCTTTGGCAAGAGTAGTGCTTTCTTATGCAACTTGCAGAAAGGATGCTCGCTACTTTACCAATAATTACTTTGTAGAGTCATTAATTTTGTCAGTTACTACCACCAAAAGTTTAATAAAGAAAAATCATCTCCGATGGTGCCTACTTTGGAGCTTTTAATGCTCGATGTTTGGTTTCAGAAAATGATATGCGCAAAGTATACGTGCGTGTGTGTGCATATATATATTGTGTGAGTGAGCACTCGGGCCGTTGAAGAATTGTTTCAGTTTCAGCTGTGGTGGTAGTAAACTAGAATCCTTAATTCGACCACCTCAATCTTAGTTTGGATAGTTTTTCACGTTATGTGGAAGGACAACCTTGGAGATAATGATTATCGATCACCCGTTTCAGCGTCCCCAGTGTAATGCTATTTTATGGATAGTGTAAATAAATGCCACGAACTAAGCTATTTTATGAAGATGCTATTTAATGGGCATTAATTCAGCGTCCCCAGTGTAATGCTATTTTATGGATGTACGACTTTTAATAGACTTCAATTAAAACACAATCTTCACGTTGACCACGCAATTGCCTAAGTGCAAAACTCAACATCCAATTAATGCCCATCTTCATCAATCTATATAATAATTTCAATATTTTTATATGTCCAATTTAAAATGCCAAAGTTAAATACGGAATGTATAACATATATCTTAACAATCTCCTCCTTTTTGACATTTTTATCGCAACTCTAGAACTTCATATATGTAATCATAATTGGACATATAGAATGAAATTCTCAATGCTCCCCCTTAATGTAATATTCAATTACATGCTCCATAAACATAAACCAATTCCAGTTAACAAAATGTAGAGAAAAAAATTACATCTTATCTAAATTGTTCTCTCCCTTTGAGACAAGGTATGCCAAAAAACTAAAATCAAGAAGCTTCGGGAAAATGAAGAAATCGTTCCTTCAAATTACAAAGTGCATCAGCAGCTAATTGAATAACATCTTCAATCCTCTTAATTTCATAAAATAAACCTGCATGAGGATTAATAGTAGATGTCCCCATGGCATCCGAAGGACCCGAAGTGATATACGACAAATCTACCACTCGTGGTTGTTGAAAAATCCTGGGAGAGATATTCATCAATGCTACCAACTCAAGCATGCTCGATTCAATCCTGGGAACTTCATTGGCATACAAAAATTGTGAGATCAAGCATGGAAAATATAATAGAGAATGTGGCTTACTTTCAATAGTCAGCATCGCCTCGATAATGAGACAACCAATATTGAATTTCACGCCCGTACTAATCGCATAAAGTAACTTAGCCTGCGGTAGATAAACAGTCACAACATGTGTACTGGGCATCCAATTTGCCACAATCAACTTAAAAATAACAAAATATTTCTTAGTCAACATCGTTGACCGAAGAACAAAACTAGATGGCCAGGCAGTTAGTTTACCACAAATTAAAACCTTTGCAATTAACTTAGCTGATACAGTCCACTCATTATCATATAGTAGATCACCAACCAAGTTATCAAAACCCAAAAATAGATTTAAACGAGTAGCATCAAAATTAACTACTCGATCCTACACATAGACAACTCCATAAGATACAACATCCGTATTTAGAATATCACAAGTCAAATTGGAGTAAATTTCCTTTACTAGAGTCGAGTCATAATGCTTCGAGAGAAGTGAAGCTTGTAGCAAAGTATGCTCTGAGAGTAAGGCAAGCAATCCATGGTGCTGAAATTCATCCAAGTTGATTAGGCGATCAAGAACAAAGTCAATATCAGTAAGTGTACTCCATTTTTGTTCTACTATAGGAGTGTAAAACTTGAACGAAATTGTATTATCTACTCTCAATCTAACAGAGGGATGATGGTGAGGCAGGCATACGGTCTTTCGACTTTTCATCTTTGAACACTTCGCAAGAGCTGTAGGAGGCACTGACGGTGGAGTAGACGTAGCAGGAGTTGCATCAGAATCTGAAGCTGATTCTTCAATCATAGTCCCTATTACTTTGGTAACGTCATAAAAAGGATCATTTTTATCCTGGATGGAAGGAATATCAGGAATGTCAATGGGCATTGCCGAAAAAGATCCATCCTCGGTAACACTTTTGCCAGATTTCAGATTCAAAAGTAAGCAACTTGAGCGTTGCATTGTAGCTGCCGCCTTTGTCTCAGAAACTGCGAACAGAACTGTTGGACCCCGATTTCTTTTTCTTAGTAAATAAGCATGTTTATTTTATTTTGAGGTTTAGATTGATATTTCCTTTTTGTTAAAATAATTTTGGATTTTTAGTGCTTAATTAGTGCTTAATTAATGGAATAAATTGAAGGGATTTAGTTAAAATTAGAAGTTTGATAAGTTATTAGAAATAAAAAGAATAAGATGGTGTAAGGGCATTTTAGGAAGTTTGCATATATTTTTAAGGCTTAAGGCCTGTAAGGAGGGGCATTTTAGTCCTTCAGTTTCAATTCAAAGGAAAAAGGAAAGAAATAAGGGAGGAGTTGCCGTGAGTGAAGGAAGAGCCACGAAATTGCAAGGAAAATAAGTGACTTAATAAAACTACGTAGTTTTGGTATAGGTTTTAAGTTAGGAATCCCAAAGTCTTTTAAGAAGACTTACGAAATTCACAAAGAGAAAGGAGAGTGGGAGACATTTCGGTTGAAAGAAGAAGAAGAAGAAGAAGAGGAAGAAGGTGAGGGCTTTGGTTTAATTTTTTTTAGAAAAGAGTTTCGAGAGTTTCTTTAAGAAGGAAGAAGGTAGAAGAAGGTTTAATCCTCCATTAAAGGCAAAATTAGAAATTCGTGGGAGGCTCCTAAGGTAAGAGAAATTTGAAAATTCATGGTTTTATAGATGGGTTTTAATGCTAATAGCTTAGGTAAGGTATAGGTAAGGTTATATAGGTTTAACTTCACTCTTTCATGTCCTAAGAATTGCCAATTTTGCTATCTCATCTTTATATGGGATTTTTGTGTTTAATGAAGGTGAAGTGAGGCAATTGGAGGTAGAAGAAAGACAAATTGACCAACCTCAAAGCTAAAGGAATTAAGGTGGGTGATTTCTTGATAATTGAGTTATAGGCTTAATGAAATTTTTTATAATAAATGCTTTCCAATGGTTTAAGTTTTTTGTATGAATTACTCTTTGTGATGTTTTTAACTTGTATTAGATGTCCTTTGAATGTAAATTTATGTTGGGAATATTTGTAAAATGATTTGATAAGTGAAAAAGAGTTGAATATGTGATTTTGGCAAATTATATGAAAGTGACTTTGGTAAGG
>JANITW010000234.1:39082141-39096798 GCA_027564335.1 Erythroxylum williamsii | reverse complement strand
AGTATAGACTTTTGTATCAGTTTCCTTTTTGGGATATTGTATTGAAACTGTAGGGGACTGATAGACTTGTCTATATTTCCGTTAGTAATGTGAAATGAAAGATTATTGTGGTAGCACTTCCTTGTTGTGGGATATGCGTCGGAATGACCCACGGGCGTCCAAGTGCGTACCCTACGGTAAGGGGGGCGCTACACTCATCCATCTTCAGCTATTCAAACCTTACAACTAACATCTGTAGTTTTGAGATTATTACAGATTTTGATCCTTCATGAATGGTTTGCAAAGCATCCTATGCTTCTTTTGTTGATTCACAGGATGAAATCATTAAGAAGCATCCTTCATCAATAGCACTGAATATCGCATGCATTGCTTGTGAATTTCCTAACGCACTTTCTTCTTCCACTCTTGTCCATTCAGATGGATCTTTTTGAACTGCCTGTCCTTTATCATCAGCGATCATTGGATCCGTCCAACTGTGTACTACCAAATGCCAGACTCTCATACCCTAAGCTTAGATGAAGACTTTCATCCATGATTTCCATGGTGGATAATTAGATCCATCCAATAGTGGTGGCCTGGTGATTGACACACTCTCTCTTGTGACCATATTTGTGAACCTAGGATCTGCACTAACTTGCTACCAAGTTCTGAATCGGTGACCTTGCTCTAGTACCAATTGAAAAACCAAAGGGGTTAATTATTTCACAGACTTTCCATAAACTTCTTTGATATGAACAAAATAAAACTAAGCAAAAATGAAATAATACGAACACCAAAAATTTGGTAATGCAGTTTGGCACACTCTGCCTATGTCTATGGGGCCCTCACCCAGATTAATAGCTTTCACAGTATTTCAATAGATTTACACAAGATCAACCTAGTGCAACACCACTCATTTTTTGTAACTATCTCTCAACCTCACTAACCGTAAAAGATTTTCACACCCGATAACATGACTGACTTGTGTTAACCTCGTTAGAGGATTTTACTAGCTAGTTTCACTCAAAACGATAATAAATAAAAATAGGTCAAATATTTAATCAACTAAGAATTAAACAACAAACTACTTAAGACAAAAAAAAGACTTGCCTATGGTTTTATCTTCTTGAAATAACCTAGCTAAAACTCTCCACCATAGCTTACTCTTTCTTCACAGAAAAACAATCCACTATGTTCCTTCAATTAAGAGTCAATACCCACTTCACAAAAGATGATCTTCATTGTATCATCAAATTGAAAACGTGTGCAATACTTTACTCATAAATCAAGTTCATCATGTCTCACCCAAAAGACGACGTTAATTATTGCAATGAGAAAAACCACTGAGCCTCCACCAAGTTGTTCCACGCACACACACCCAATTCACCATGAGACAAAAACCAGATTGTTATTAGCCTTATTTTCACATATGTGCAGCCAGCAGTCTCTTTTCCACATATACACGTGACACCCACTTCACAGTAACACCCACGCACACTAAGTTTCTTCAACTGACATGTTTTAAGAGACTTCTATTCAAACACAATCTCCACACCTATTGTTTATATACATGTATGATTTTTAATAGACTTCTATTAAAACACAATCTCCACATTGACCACGCAATTGCCCAAGTGCAAAACTCAACTTCCAATTAATGCCCATCTTCATCAATCCATATAATAATTTCAATTTTCTTATATTTCCAATTTAAAATGACAAAGTTAAATAAGGAATATATAAAATATATCCTAACATTTATATATTTTCCCTTGCAATAGGATTTGCTTATCACGAGTTTATCTCATCATATAATCCCTTATAGAAGAAGTTTGTCATTGTTGGTTTTTATCCCATTGTTACTGTTATTATCATTGCTTGTATCTTCTTTGAGGTGTGGTTCACCATGAATCAAAAGGTAGAAGTAATTGACTGACCAGATACATGTTAAGTCTTAGGTTATATTAGGATTTACACATAGAGTGTCTTTTGCCTATCAAGGGTTCTTGTTTCATAATCTCACCTTATCCTTGCCAGCATTGTATATTATTAAATACTGATTTAATTTAATTTTTAATTTATTTGGTCAGCTGCAACTACCTAAACTCTTAAAGAATTCTCTACTTGCATAAAACAAGGGCATTTTATGGAATGCCAAAGAGTAAGAAGTCCAAGATTATAGACATGATAAATTACTGGGTTTAACCTAGTATTCTAATTCAAATATTATCATTGAAATAAACCTTACTAATGGTCTTAATGTAAAAGGCTATTTTGTTGATAGATGAAATATAATTTTTGCTCCAGGATTCATTTACTATTTCTGACCACTCTTCCTAGATTAGTTACATACATACTAATAAAACAATTTTATTGCAGTTGTAAACAACATCTTTCCTTCTCTGTAGGTCGCTTTATCTTCTGAAAGTATTCACTTCCATCATGTTTTTATAAATTAGTTATAATTTACTCAAAAAGTTTAAATTTTTTTTTCTAATTGTAACCTCATTATAGTTCTTCGATCCTCTAATGTCGTACGTTTAAATGGGAATTTTTTAAGAGATTGTGCATTTTTGTAGGACTATAAGGTTATCGTGTTATCATAGTAGATCAATGTATTTACTTATATTTAAAATATAAATGGCATGAATATTTTAATGATCTATAAAATCGGGGTAATTTTTCTTTATGATTTATGCAATCAATCATCATCCTATTTAAAATGAAACTTATCGTTCTAGAAATGAGATACAAGCTTAGTACATTTGAATATTATTTCTAATAGTTGTATGTTGATTGATCTTCAATATATGTTAATGTTACTAAGCATTTAAGGTATGATTTTTTTTATGATTACTAATCAAGAATGGATAAAAAGTTGGATCATAATAATACCATCTCAAGTTTATGATATGTTGATATATACATCATCATCAATAAAATATAAATAAATTTGAGTTTCAGTTTAAAGGAATTAATATAGAAAAATGGAAAGGATATCATATAATAGAATGAAATTGGATAATTATATGGAAGGTGATGAGCATTTTTATATATTAATATAGTAGAAGTTGAATATATTTCAATATTCAATTATGTAGATAATTACATGAGATTTCTTAGTTATCCCAATATTTACAATTGCTTTTAAGTTTACTTTTCGTACTAGTTATTGAATAATGAATTCTTATCACAATTAACTTCATCCAATAACTTAAGAAGTCTTGATGTATGTCAAGAGTTGGTATATAATGAAATAGTTTAAGGTAAACTCTATAATTTATGTATTGATATCGTACTTTTATAACTTCAATAATTATCTACATATGATTGTATATTTTCTTTATCATATTATGATATGCATAGATAATGTAGACATAGATGTTGTCCTTCATCATTTTGAAAGTTTACTTTGATGAATAAAGGTATATCTATTTGTTAATAATCATGTATTTATTTAATTAATTTTTTTGTATAATTGTGTATGATTTCTATAACGATTTCTTTTTAAATATAAAGCAAGTGATGAGAAGTGATGCCAAATTATAGCACAATCTTCTTTTGGCTTCTTGTTAAAACATGTTATTGGTTTCTATTTATATCTCTCAAAACCAAATTGATACATTTGATCACTCCCTCTTTTTCAAATCTATATATACTGATAATTAAACAAATGATACACACTAAAATTTTCATTTGTTAAGTTGAAATGATAGTGTCATGCTTTTCTTATAACATGTTTGTATTATTTGCTTTTTTGTTAAAAAAAGAAAAAATACTACATGTCATGTACATCAAAATCTAAATTTGAAGTTTTAGAAATATTTGTAAGAAGGAGTTTATAAAGGTACACTAACTATTACTATTTGAGTATAATGTTTTGAAGGAAGCCAAAATCCTCCCATTAGTTTGATTTCTTTATGAAGATTTAGAACAAGACTTGAAATGACATAGTTAAGGTCACGTCTATTAGGAACCATAAACTGTTAGGTACCTAATATAGACATTTGCTAAAGAAGATAGTGATTTAAATTTGTTATTTTACTGTTTTAACATTTTGAAAATTGAGTAAAATCTATTTCATCATATGCATTTCCTTGCCTCCATAATGTTGAACTCATAAAGAGAAATAATTAAGTAAATCTAATTTTGTATAGCATACGTTATTATGAGCTTAACTATCTGATCCTATTTGTAGTATACTTATTAGGTGTTAAAATTTTAAAGGTATTTTGACGATTAATGTAATATGCTATTTCGATTATTGTATAGTGTAATGTGTTGCACATGCATTTTATAGAATACGCTCTATTTATGGTATATTAAACTAATTTAAGTGTTTAAATATAATATTGAGCTTATAATGAAGA
Organism: Erythroxylum williamsii; assembly: GCA_027564335.1. NCBI lineage: Eukaryota > Viridiplantae > Streptophyta > Magnoliopsida > Malpighiales > Erythroxylaceae > Erythroxylum > Erythroxylum williamsii. Next base: position 39,092,449 of record JANITW010000234.1, on the reverse strand, counting down.
TCACGGATAAACTGGAGATAGTTTTGGACTCGGCTGAAATTTTTTTCAAAGCTTTGAAAAGCTACAGAATGAGTATGAATGAGCTTTAAAAGCCCTGAAATGTATTTTGGAGATTTAGGTGACACTTTTGAATGAAATCTAGACGATTTTGGTGATATTAGACAATTTCAGGATTCAATCCGAAAATTCTTCCAGCCAATCGAAAAAATTACCAAACAATTTTGAAATACATTGAAAAGCTTGGGAATTAGGATTGGAATATCTAGGAACTGAAACAGGTTAAAACAGAGGTTGTTTGAATAGAATTCAAGTAATCCAAAATTATTGGACTAAAATGCCCTTTATTGAAAAATAATGGGAAATAGTGATTTTTCTCCCATTTAAAAATTTCCAAGTAGCCAATTTAAATGTTTTATGCCCAATTAGAGTATTTAATGGTCAATTTGAAGTTAAGGTGACAATATGATTTTTTTTTGAATTTATTTTGGCATAAAGTGCATTAAATTCAAAAAGAGGCATATTGGTCTTTTTGTCAAACCAAATGCATCCAAATCCTATATAAGCATTACACGGGAAATTTTCCATGAGATAAGCATGAATTAACTGGTTTGGAAAGTAAACAATTAAATAGTGACAAGTGGTATGGATTAAAGTGTAAATGTGAGATGTTTTGGTAAAGGTGTAGATATGAAATGTTATTAATGGAAATGGTGGAAAAAATGTAATTAAGCAAAATTTTCATCTCTTTAAAAGTGGTGTGGTTGACGATTGATGGAGAAAGAATAACAAGACAAAAAAAAGAAAAGAAAAGAAAAGAAAAAGGAGAAGAGAGAGGTTTGGCTAGGCTATGGAGAAGTGATGCAAGGAGTTTTTCATGCTCTTCTAACTCCAATCAAGCATCCAAAAAGATCACATAGCCATCCAAGTGAAGACGAAGAAGAAATTGAGTTGGTAAGCTTACTAGTATTGTTAAAAAATTGGATTTGTGGTGTTATAGTTTAGATTTGGTTTTGATAGTGGGAATTGCACCCTTATGATATGATATCAAGGTTTTATTGCATTAGAAGTGATTAGGAGAAGAAAATTAAGAAAACTAGTGTGTGGAACCTTGGTGAAAGGTAAGATCCATTGTCTAAAGGGTTTTATTTTGCCATTTGATGATTTGAGATTAATGAATGACATTAGGAAGTTAGTTTAATGATGAAAGAATGGAAGAAAAACCATGGAAATGATTAGAATAAATTTTGTCCATGGCTAGGGTTTTAAATGTGATATGATCCAAATTCCATTTTGATGTTATATGGTGTTTATAGCATGATTTTGATGCTAAATAAGTAAATAAATGAAAAAGAATTGATTTGGAATTAGTTTTAGTTAAAATTCAACCAAGGGGGTGTTGCGTCTTATTTATATCTGTTTAATTTACTTTCTATATTAGGCCTACACATTCTCGTGGGTGTGACTAACAGGAGCTGTGGATATTTGAATTTATAAAACTGTGGATACTCGAAAGTATCAAACTGTGGATACTTGAAGGCACCCAACTATAGATACCTAGAGATATCAAATTGTGAAGACATTATAGTCTCGAAATGAAGACACCATTGGTGTCAAACTATATCAATTGCACTATAACCTTATAGGCATGCCTATTTATCCACCAATAAGACAATATAGTAGGAACTGTAACCTTTACTTTAATCATTTTCTAATTTCATAATTCATCATATGATATTCCTTAAAAGTCATAAAATCTGTATCTGTGTTCATACTTGTAAGTCATAACTTACCACCATTAGAAGGGGGTTAAAATCACACTTGTATAATCATACTATACACATATGACCAATAAATATGAAAACAACAATGTTCAATCACCCGATTCACATATGGTAAATCCTATTTCATTTATTTCTAGGTGTTTGAAAAGTAAAAATAGTGCAATTTGGGCTAAGACTATAGTGGTCTAAAAATAAATAACCAATCAATCCAGAAGTAAATCACATGACAAACTCCAGTTGTTCCTTACTATGCATACGAAAAAAGTTTGAATTATGGTTTTAAGTCTTCTCTACATTTGTAACCTTATATCTCCAATTTCTATATCACTAACAATTAGACCAATTGGACTTCTAAATCATAAGATATAGACCAAATATCACAAGCTACTCCAAAATAAAGGCAACATTAGGTTACCATTTTTGATCCCAATTTACAATGTCGTAAAGTATAATTAACTCAGAGTCTTTTCCAAAGATTTTTAGTTTTATGTTTTAGGTTTCATATTCAACTGAAATCACCCAATTTAGATGTTTGTAGGTTGAATTATAACTTAAACAATGTGATTGGTTCAACAAACCCTAGACAAAATTTCACTACACGATACTCTCTTGTCATATTCAACCAATTCTATACAAGAAAATTCCAAAATAACACGAAAGCATCATCCTAGAAGCCATTACAAATCCAAATGAATCTTTGTGCTCATTAAAACATACAAAAATATTAGAAATTAACTAAGCAGAGTCCCAAACCTCAAAATTGACAAAGTAGGTCTCTATTGGCTTTCCTTCCCTTCCTTTTTGGATTTGCATGATTCACCAACTAGAAACATCACAAATACATATATCAATCCCATTTCCAACCTTATAATTCCAGTTCTTCATAATCAAAGTAAGAAAAGGTAAATGTGAAGAGAAAATCCTAACTTTTACCTTGATTTCCACTTAAGATTGGCTTAATTTCTTACATGAAAAATGATAGGATGATGAAGGTAAAATGGGGAAGAGAAAAATCTAAGGTTAGAGCCCTTAAAGTGTTATCCATTTCCCTTCTCCATATGCCTTTTTTATGAACTTTCAAGACTCACACACATGTTTAATTCCTATTGTCCACACATGCTTTATTATTATTGGTCACACATGCCTTAATCCAATTAGTTTATGTGTTAACTTTAGAAAAATTGCATATTGATCCTTCTTCTTCCTTTAATTCCCACATTGAACTATAATCTTATCAATTAATTTCATTCCCCTATTTCTTAATTTTCTAATGGAATAAATTTCATGTAATTTAGGTAATTATTCAGGGAGTTATTCCTAAAACACTACAATATGTTTGAAACAGGGACAACAGCCAGAACTCAATTTCAAGTCAGAATTCAAAAATCTTATAGGCAACATGAAATTTTGGTTCTTTCATTAAAGTTTTAGATCTATGCCTCTAGTTAATATACAATTTGAATTATCCAATTTGGAGGTATTCAGATCAAGATATGGTCAAATTACAGAAGTCTGTTCCGTGGGACCTATCCATCCAACGAGATACACATCCTAAATTAAGTAACTTCGGTCTTACCATGCAAGACCAACACAAAACACATCCAATTTATCCAATAACATCCCATTTGCTTATGGAATACTTCTGTTATCAATTCCCCTCACATCACACTCATAAATCCAAGCAAACATATTAAAAATTCCTATTTATATTTCATCTTTAAGTATGTATGTCTATGCCAAAATGAACAAATTATCCGTTTACCCATGTCTTTTACACTAAATACCATTATGTCTCTTACTATACTTAGATATACTTAATTCAATCGTTATGTTCATTTCTTATTACACACTAGACATGATATAATACTTCTAGGATATATGTTAGGGCCTAAGTAATAATAAACTTGCATTTTTCATTAGTATCAAAGAATCAATCCAAAATCTTAGTTTTAGGATTCATTTCATCTAGATATATCTCAATTTAATTCATGCTAAGATAAAAGAAACTAAAAATAATTAAGAAAGAAAATAAGATAAAATAAATCATTATTATAGGTTCTTTAATTCTTGAAATTATTTGATTAAATCTTGATGGGATCCCTTCTTGCTCTACAAATTTTCTCTGTTATTATGTCTAGACCGTCTACTTCAACCTATATTGTTATTCTTTGGTTCTTCTTCATTTAATTACCCAAAGTTATTTTATATTCTTGTGAAATCCTAAAAAGATTCAAACAATCTAAACTATCTCAAGCAATATAGGTCCAACATAGACCTGTATTGGTTTCATGTTCTTTATAGGTATAAAACCCGTAGTTTATATAAAAATCACTTCATCATGAGGTCATAAACACAAGTATTGGCTTAGTGACTTGTTTGTCACGCATTTGAGTATTCATTTTAAGAAAACAAGTATGGAGCTAATAAACACGAGTCCATATTCATATTGCATTCTTTTATATGACAAGTTTCAAAAGAAGCTAAATAGACTAGAGATTAACACCGTGCTTAAAATGAGACTATGTTTGACCTGTGTTCTGAACATAGGTCTATATTTAACCTCTGCTCATCCGAGATTATATTAAAAATTCTCTAACTTGACTTCAACTTAATAGAATTTGTTTTTTCTTCATTTGAGCTTTATTTGGGAGCTAAAATAAAGTCTGTAAAGAAAATGTAAGTGACATCGAGTGGCAAATCATATAAAAATAGTCCAAGAATGAATAAAATGCTCTCAAAATTATGGTATAATATAACCTAATTAGCATTATCAAATTCCACCATACTTAAGTATTTACTTATCCTCAAGAAAATCAATTTCATCACTCTTAATTTGAATAAGTGACAACTTTAGGAAAGAATTTAACAAATCAATCGCTTGAATCAAGATTCTTCATTAGTCATTCAATTATAAAGGTCATAAATTTGCTAGGTATTTAACTACTTGTGTCAATTCATAAATCAATTCAATTCAGCTTTATAATCCTTTAAAATTTAACTCAATCTATAAAATTTAACCTAATTTATATAGTGAGCATATATGAGAAAGATTTTTCAACTTCCAAATATTTTATACCTCTTATTGATTAAAAAACAAAACAATAATTTTAAGGGGGGTTTGGTTCCTTTTTTTTTTTTGGTTTCATGTTGTTGTTTTCTTAAAAAATGAAACAGATGCTCAAAATGTGTTTGTTGAAACTTGTTTTCATTTTTCATTCCTAAAAATAAGGAAATGACAACAATTTTATGAAAATGTAAAATTCACATTTTTGTGAATTTTTAAAACAAGTTCTTTTGACAAAAATAAGTTTCTCTGTGTTGATTTCTACGATTTGTCTACCTTTGCTGGTATACTTGATGTCATTGACAATATCTAGAAGAGCGAAGGTGGTGCAATCATAGACGTTGATTCAATGAGTAGAGGTGATTTAGAGGAGATTATGTTGGATGGAAAGGGAGGTGATAGGGAGAGGGTAGAGGTATGAGTAGGTTGGTTTGGAATGATAGAGAGACATTCTCTCCTAATCATATGCTTAACTATTGCGGTTAATACCAATTGTAAATATTCCTTAATTTACTCCCTAATCTTCTCCATGATTTATTCCTTTTAATTAGGATTGTAGTCATATTTAGGATAGTTGTTATATTTCCACTTCATATATATGTTGTGTATATAAACCTGCCTAATTTTAACAATACTCTTAAGTTTTTAATTATAGTTGATATTGTTTCCTCTTATATAGTATCGGAGCATTGATCCAATATTTTTTCTTAATCTACTTCCCACGACTTTTTCACCTTCATAAACAATGCTGAACCTCCCAAGCCTTTCATCATCATCTCACTTTCCCTCATACTCAAACTCACTCCCACAAATTATATATCATGGAGAACTCTAGTTAAAGCTACCTTTCTTGGACATGACTGACATAAATTTGTCGATGGTTCTCATCCTGCTCCTTCTAAAACCATTACTAAAAATGATATAACCACTACTAATCCTGTCTACACCAAATGATTATGTTAAGATAAGCTCATTATTCAAGCTTTTGCTGGCACACTTTCCAACCCACTCGTTCCTCTCATTTTGCAATGTCCCATTACCTATGACGCTTGGCAAACTTTTGACAAGTCCTATGCCAATCCCTTAAAAGGCCATCTTAAACAAATCAAAGATCATCTTCGCAATATTACTAAGCTTACTCGTTCAATTTTTGGCTTTATGCAAGACATCAAGCGTTGTATTGACTAACTAGCCTCCTTTGGTTGTCCCTTTGATCCTGAAGACATTGTTGACAAAATTCTTGACTAACTCAACGATCCTAACTATGATAGCGCCATAAATGCAATTCAAAGCCGTAAAACTCCTATCACGTTTGATGAGTTACATGAGAAACTCATCAACCATGAACTCTCCCTTAACACAAAACCAACTCATCCAATACCTTCCCTGTTATTGTTAATTATGTGCCCAAACACAAAAGTTGTAACTATCAAAATCGTCCTCCCTCCTCCAATTCCATCCTTCTCCCTACTTCACTCTAAACCAATTTAACTCCCTTCCTCCAACTCAGCCTTCTCAACCTTTCAAAGAACGTTGTCAATGGTTACAGAACCAGGTCATTATGTCTTTTAATGTCCCATTTTCTGCTATCAATATCTGAATGCCATACTACCTTCTCAAACCTCCAAACCACCCGCCATTCCTTCATATGCCCAACCTCACCTTGTCACCAAAAGCTACTAATCTCCATTTCCTCATGCCTATGTTGCCACTGCTATCGAATCTAACTCCAATGACTGGCTCCTCAACAGTGGTGCTACTCTTTATGTCACTCATGACCTTGACAACCTTGCTCTTCACCCCCTATGATGGTATTGAGGAACTCATTATTAGAGATGGCTCAGGCCTATCCATCTCAAACATTGGTCCAACTTCACTTCTTACTCCTACTACTAAATTCCATCTTAATCCTATTCTTCACGTGCCTTTCTTTTCTTGCAATATTATATCCATTTCTAAATTCTATCATGATAACAATACTTCTATCACCTTCTTACCTAATTCCTACCTTGTAAAGGATCTTCACATGAGGGCACTTCTTTTTCAAGGCTTAACTAAATATAGAATCTATGAATGGCATCCCACTCGTCCTACCATTCACTCTGTCAAATTGACATCTACTATCGATTGGCATTATAGATTAGGTCATCCATCCTATTCCATTCTATGTCATATTAGCAATGCTTTTAATTTAAATATTCCAAAGTCAATTTCTCTTCATTGTAATTCAAGTGATTGCAATAAGAGACACAAATTGCCATTCTATCAAAATACCATTCAATCTTATGGTCCTCTTTATGTTCTTTATAGTGATGTTTGAACTTCCCCCAACTTTTCTTTTGATGACTACAAATATTATTTTATTTTTATTGATCATTATTCCAAATATATGTGGTTTTATCTTCTTAAACACAAAAATGATGCTACTACCATTTTTAATGAATTCAAACTATTGGTTGAAAAAAATTTAAACGCCCCATAATTACAATTTTTAGTGATAATGGTGGTGAATATATTGGTTTTAGATCCAACACTTGAGTCTCATGACATAATTCACCTTACTTCCTCTCCTCATATGACTGAACACAATGCCTATTCAAAGTGTCATCACTGTCATATTATTGCAATCGATTTTTCCCTCCTTACTCGTTTCTCTATGCCATAAAAATATTGGCCTCTTGCCTTTGCTACTTTTTTCTATTTAATTAATCGTATGCCTACTGCTACACTTGAACTTAAATCCCCTTACTCTAAACTCTATGGCCATATGCCTAATCATCTCAAACTCTATAGTTTTGGATGTCTATTTTGTCTATGGCAACATCCCTATACCTTAAAAAACCTTGATCCCCGCTCCTCTCCTTGTGTTTTTGTTGAGTGGGTTTTAGGACTAAGTATAACCTAGATGGCTCCATAGGTGTCACAAAGCTTACCTAGTAGCTAAAGGGTTGCACCAATGTCCTAGCTTAGACTACACTGAAAGTTTTAGTCCCGTAGTTAAAACCGCTGCTGTTCGCACTATTCCCTCTCTAGCCATAACATATGAGTGGCAAGGTTCTCTTATAAATGATGTTTTTATGGTACAACCTCTTGGCTTTGTTCGTCAATCTCAACCTACTCATATTTGCAAACATTGCAAAGCTCTTTATGGTCTTAAACAACCTCTATGATTTTGGTATAATGAACTTAAATCCTATCTTTTTACTCTTGGGTTCAAAAATTTTATCTCCGACATATCTTTATTCACTCTACATTATATCATGATCTAATCTACCTACTTGTCTATTTTGATGATATCATTATTACTAGCTCAAATTCCACTCTCCTAAATACATTCATCTCTAAATTCTCCTCCCGTTTTCCCCTTAAAGATCTTGGTACCCTATCTTATTTTCTTGGCACTGAGGTGTTACCTCATCCTTATGACATCTTTCTTAGCCAACAGAAATATATCCAACAGAAATATATCCAAGACCTTTTAACCCTTGCTTATATTTCTATTGCCAAACCTATACCCACCTCTATGGCCACGCATCCTTTCCTATCCACGCATACTAGAACTCCTCTAACTAACCCAATTGATTATCGAGCACTTGTGGGAAGCCTACCATACCTATCTTTAACTAGATTTGACATCTCCTTTGCTATAAACAAGTTATCTCAATACATGCACAAACTTACTGAAGACCATTGGGCTACTTTCAAATGATTGTTACATTATCTTGTAGGGACTACTATATAAGGTACACTCCTTCTCCATGACTCACCCACTACTCTTCATGCTTTTACAAACGCTGACTGGACAGGTGATAAAGATGATTATTTTTCTATAAATGGTTATATTGTATACTTGGGTCAAAATACTATGTATTGGAGTTCTTACAAACCATACACTCTTGTCGCTCTTCAACTAAAGCTGAATATCGTGCTATTGTTTCAACTACTGTTGAGGTCCTATGGGTCAAAAACTTACGCAGTGAGCTAGGACAAACCGATCATCTACTGTGATAATATGGGAGGTACCTGTGTTGTCGCAAATCCGAAGTTCCACTAAAAAATGAAACATTTAGGACTTGACTACTATTTTGTTCATAAGAATGTTCAAAGTCAAACCTTACGTGTGCCATACATTTTCGACAACTATCAACTAGCTGATGCTCTTACTAAGCCACTTGCTCGCACCCGATTCTGTGAGCTCATGTCTAAGATTGGTCTTACTAACCGATCGTCTATCTTACAGGGGCATGATAGAGAGACATTCTCTCTTAATCTTATTCTTACCTATTACAAATAACACCAGCAGTAAATATTCCTTAATTTACTCCTAATCTTCTCCTTGATTTATTCCTTTTAATAAAGATTGTAATTATATTTAGGATTGTTGTTATCTTTGTACTCTATATATATGTTGTGTATATAAACCTACCTAATGTTAATAATAATCTTAAGCTTTTAATTACAATTGATATTGGTTGCTCTTATATGGAACAAAAGGGAGTGTTTAGAGAGAGAAGGTTTGTTTAAAGATTGCTGATTTTGCTAGAATCCGATTATAATGAGAAGGAACAAAAGCAAATGTTTAGAGAGAGAGGTTGGCCTGTAGACTACTAGAATTTGATTCTGATAGTGACAAGGATGATGAGAAAGGTTCTAGAGTTAGAAAGACTAGTTAGGATGAAGGACAAAGGTAGAGTTGGAGGTGGAGCATGTGAAGAGCTAGGACAAAGCTTACAAGGAGAGGGTGTTGAAGGCATATCTAGTTTTTATTCACTTGTTGCCACTTATGAAAGATTCCATAACCTGATAGGCTAATACAAGTTTGATTTTACTAATGATTATAAATTAGATTAAATAAACTTTTGACCCATCTGCCCATGTTGTTCTCCTATGCCTCACATCGTGCCTATTGATGAATTAACAAGAAATGTGATGCATGTACATAAATGTAATAATGACTAGTGAATGGTGACATTATATTGGGCTTTGTTGTTAACAGTGACTTCCAGAGTCTCTCCATTATTGATTTCAAGTGTTGGTCTAGGGAACATCCCATTAATAGTGATCACATTCTAGGTATTACATAGCCTCTTCACCCATATTGCTTCTATGCCAATTCAAGTTTATATGAGTATTTAGTTCTATTATTAACATCTTATATTGATAAACAAAAATGGTATAGACTTAAAATTGATGTGCAAATTTTAATTATAATAATTTGTGTATATTTTAATTTTAGCTATAATGATATTAATTAAGTTTAAAACATAATATAATATATTATATTTAAATTATTAACATAAGAGTATAATTACAAAAATCGAAATAGGATGATAAAACTAAATACGTTTTTGTTTTTATTTTTTTGATACAAATCTCAACCAAACATGTTTTTATTTTTAGTTTTTATATTCGAAATTTCATCCAAACAGTCTTTATATAATAAAAAATAGAAACCAAAAACAA
>JANITW010000234.1:39051298-39070484 GCA_027564335.1 Erythroxylum williamsii | reverse complement strand
AGGTAAATTAATTATGAATTAATTTCTAGAATTAGGCATTTATGTTAATTAGATTAATATTAATTCCAAATAAAATAATGTATAATAGTAATTTTAACCAAGTTAGTAAAAGGAAGATAGTAAATCTAAGTGTTGGATTGGGCTTAAATCCAAGTCTTAGATTGGGCCTTTTATGTTAGGATCCATAAGATGTCATAACTAAAATGATGTGTTTACATATATGCATTAGAGAATGCATGGTTAGGAGAATGTGTCGGATTGCATGATGGATGGTTATAGGCTTAGGCCCAATTTGATTGGGTAGTCCATATTATGCCATGTAGTTATAGTAACTATATGTGCATGTGTGTGTGTGTGTGTGTGTATTACCATCTAAGTAGATAAGAACTTAGTCAAACCCCTCATTTAGAATATTAAAACTAACGCCTTCCTTTAATATGGCGAGAATCAAATTCCTTTTAAAGTTAGGGTTGTTGGGCAAACCCAAGCCCACCTTACACAGATATGTTCAAACTATAGAAATAGGATTTCTAGATTAGTGGGTTTTAACTAAAAGCATTGGTTTATTAGGCAAACCCAAGATCAACATAGACAGAGGTGAAGTTGGGTAGTGTACATTAGATGTACTCATGTCAAAAGTTGATAGCCTAATGAGTGTGCACATATCAATAGAGGTGAAGTTGGGTAGTGTACATTAGATGTACTCGTGTCAAAAGTTGATAGCCTAATGAGTGTGCACATATCAACAGTTGATAGCACTAGATTTGATAGTTGCATTGGATATGCAATTGGTATGATCAATACCTACCGGTTGAACTAAGGTAGCTTGTTGGGAGCGAGGTCATTCTTAGGGATATTAGATATTAAACCACTAGGAGAATTTCTCTATGAGTTTTCTCAGGTCTATATTGAGGGATATGAATTCGTGAAAATAGTGGGAGTCATAATGCGTGTTATTAAAGTCCTTATAGACATGTATTTAAATACATTCTAATTTTTCTCTCTTTGACGATAGGTTGCTATTGCTCAAGTCAACACCATAACTAGTGTGAATCTAAGATCATTGATGGAAGCTAACAAGTTGACTAAACAAAAATTCCTTGACTGGCTCAGTAATTTGAGAATAGTTCTCAAGTACAAAAAGCTTGGTTATATCTTGGAAGAACCACTTCTCAGTCCCCCTACTGTTGATGCTTCTAATGATGATCAGAGGCTATATAGGAAGCATCGCAATTATAGTGAGATAGCTATTTGTATTATGCTAGTCACTATGTCATTGGAATTGCAAAATTAGCACAAGGCTATGGATGCTTATACCATAGTCTACCATCTTAGAGAAATTTTTGATGAGCAAGCAAGGTCTAAAAGGTTCGAGACTTCACAATTGCTCTTCTACTCCAGGATGGTTTAGGGAACATCTCCAATGCAGAATGCATTGGAGATGAATGGCTACATAGAACGGTTGGCTTCCTTGGGTTTTCTTTTGAATATAAATTAAGTATTGACTTAATTTTGACGGGTTTAACTGATAGTTACTCATAATTTTTGCTTAATTATCGCATAAACTATATATCTAGCACAATTCCTGAGCTGGTTAACATACTTAAGGCAATTAAGCCATCTGTCCGCAAGGATAAGGATGTGATACTGGTGGACTCTTCTTATTTGAAGAAAAAGAGCCAAAAGAAGAAGAAGTTCGCAAGGCCTAAAGGAGGTGTCAAGCAATCAAAGAAGACTGCCTTGAAGGGAACTTGCTTCCATTATGATAAGGATGGCCACTGGAAGAGAAACTGTAAGGCTTATCTAGAGCCCTTGAAGCAAAAAAAGGCATCTGATGCCCCATCTACTTCAGGTATTTATGTTATTAATATTCATACTGTTCCTAATAATAACATATGGGTATTAGATACTAGCTATGGCTCACACATTTGTACTAATATGCAAGGCCTTAGGAATAATAGATAACTTAACAAAGGAGAGTCAAACCTACGAGTGGGCATAGAAGCAAGACTTGTTGCATTAGTTATAGGAACATATGTATTGATGCTCTTTAGTGGGCTTGTATTGGAGTTGGACAATTGTTTTTATGTACCTTATTTGACGAAAAATGTAATGTCCATTTCTAGTCTTAATAAAGCTAGTTTCCATTCAAATTTCAATAACAATGGTTGTTTAATTTATTTGAATGTAATGCTATATGCTTTGGGTACATTATGCAATAGTGTATACATATTGGATATGTCTAATCCGGTTCTAAATATCAATAATAACAAAAGAATAAAACAAGATAATGTGAAATCGTCTTACTTATAGCATTGTCTCCTTGGCCATATATTACACAAGTGTGGTAGGTTAGGGTCATTTGATTATGAATCATATCACACATACAAATCTTGCTTATTAGGTAAGATGACTAAGTTACCCTTTAAGGGAAAAGGTAAATGAGTTAGTGGACTTTTAAACCTAATACATATTGATGTATGTGGTTCGATGTCTATACATGCCAAAGGTGGTTTTGTATACTTCGTTACCTTTATCGATGATCATTCTCGATATAGGTATGTATATCTTATGAGATACAAGTCTGAAGCCTTTGAAAGGTTCAAAGAATTCAGAAATGAAGTTGAGAAACAACTTGGGAGAAGCATTAAATCACTTTGATCGGATCGAGGTGGTGAATATTTAACTTAAGAGTTTTTGGATTATCTCATGGATAATGAAATATTGTCCTAGTGGACTCCACCTTGCACACTATAACACAATGGTGTGGCTGAGAGGAGAAACTGAACCTTGTTAGAAATTGTGAGGTTTGTGATGGGTTTAGGGGATTTACTAAAATCTTTTTAGAGGTATGCACTCAAAACTTCTATTTATATACTAAACAAAGTCTCATCTAAGTTAGTTGATGTTGCTCTATATGAGGTATGGACTAACAAGAAACCCTATCTTTCTAATATGAAAGTTTGGGGTTGTCCTGCTTATGTGAAGCAGATTTAGTCAGATAAGCTTGAAGCTAAATCTAACAAGTTTCTGTTTGTAGGATATCTTAAGGAAACTATAAGATATCAGTTCTATCATAATTTAGTACAAAAAGTGTTTGTTTCAAAACATGTTGTCTTTTTAGAGAAAGAGTTTCTTCTAAAAGAAGACAGCGGGAGCAAAATTGAACTTATGAAAGTTCAAAATGTTCAAACAGATGTAAATCAACTGCTTGGACCTGAGACTATTGTTCATGAAGATGAAACAATAGTTCAACCTTCTGACACATGGGAAGTTTGTAAGTCAAGTAGGATACGCCATGTTTCCGAGAGATACAGATTTCTTATAAATGAATTAATGACATATTGCTCATAGAAAATGATGATTCTATTACCTATGAAAAAGTTCTGAAGAGTTTAGCATCTAACAAATGGATTTAAGCTATGAAATCCAAAATCGATTCCATGTATGAAAACTAAATATGCACTTTGGTTGACCTACTTGAAGGGATAAACCCATAGGGTGTAAATGGGTTTTCAAGAAAAAAACCGACTTGGAGGGTAAAGTAGTTACCCATAAAGCTAGGCTAGTAGCTAAAGGTTATCGTCAAAGGCAAGGTGTTGACTATGATAAAACGTTTAGCCTAGTAACTAGAATTAAATCCATTAGGATACTCCTAGCCATTATCACTCGTTATGATTATAAGATATGGAAAATGGATGTGAAGACATCTTTCCTTAATGGAAACCTAACTGAGGATGTATATATGACACAACCTGATGGTTTTATATCCATGAATGGAGTAAGGTTATGCAAGCTTCATAAATCAATTTATGGATTGAAGAAAGTATCCAAGAGTTGGAATATCTGATTTGATAAGACAATCAAACAGTTTAGTTTCTCACAAAATTTGGATGAGCCATGTGTATATAAGAAGGTTAGTGGGAGTGCAATCGTGTTCCTTGTACTATATGTAGATGACATATTGCTAATAGGAAAAGGTGTCTCAATTTTGCAATCACTCAAACTTTGGTTAGCTAAGAACTTCTCTATGAAAGACCTTGGAGAAGTAACATATATTTTAGGGATAAGGATCTATAGAGATAGATCTAAGAGGTTGCTTAGTCTTTCTTAGTCTACATACATAGACAAGATTTTAAAGGAATTTATCATAGAGCAGTCCAAGAGAGGTTATCTTCCCAAGGTAAATGGGATTATACTCTTTAAATCTATGTGTCCAAAGACACAAGATGAGAAGACTTGCATAAGTTTGATTCCTTATGCTTTGGCTATACAATCAATCATGTACGCTATATTATGTACTAGACCTGATGTATCGTATGCTCTAAGTGTTACGAGCAGATATCAACTGGTGAGGGCCATTGGGTGGTTGTCAAGAATATCCTTAAATAATTGAGAAAAGCTAAAGATGTATTCTTTGTATATGGAGAAGATGATCTTGTGGTAAGTAGGTATATTGATGCCAATTTCCAATCCAATAGGAATGACTCCAGATCCTAGTCCGGATATGTATTCATACTAAATGGTGGTGTAGTCAGTTGGAAAAGTTTCAAACAAGATACAACTACAGATTCGACGATAGAGGTAGAGTACATTGCAACTTTAGAGGGGGAAAAGGATACAGTTTGGATCAAGAAGTAAATCATGGAACATGGTGTGGTTCTGAGCATCACTGACCTAGTGCAGTTGTATTGCGACAATAACAGGGCTATAGCGTAAGCAAAAGAACCGAGGTCTCATCAAAAGTCCAAACATGTACTTAAACACTTCTATTTGATTAGAGAAATCATTGGTCAAAATGATGTCAAGATGGAAAGAGATCCCATCGATCAAAATATAGTTGATCTGTTGACTAAGCCTATTTGCCAAAAGAGTTTTGTGTCACATGTACACGCCTATGGTATTAGATATCAAGACGATTGGCTTTAGTGCAAGTGGGAGTTTGTTAGAGAACTGATTCAAAGGCCATCACTTTTAGCACTTCTTATACAAATCATTTTATGTTTAATAAAGGAAATTTTCATTATTTCAATGTTCGTACATTTATGGATTTGATGTTGATCTTAAATTGATTTAATGAAGTCTTTGATAGAAAACATATCATAGAGGAAATCATGATAATAAGATAACTATCATGTGTAATTATGTTATTATCTAAACTTTCTTTAGTCATAGGATTAATGAGATGGGATATCAATAATACGAATAAACTAATATATGTTATGCTCCTTGATTGGATCAAGTAGTAGATCTCATAAGCTGTAGACATGATTTGTTTAGAGTTAACATATGGATGCTTACTAAAGGTAGTAAGTATATTGGATTGACCTACTATAAGATAATCATATGGATATTCTATTCCAATATTAATGATTGTCTCATCATAGCAATAGTGCAGGTATCCTTTGACTTGAGGTGCTTAAGGATATCTCAGATACTAATCATATGCTTTGACTTTATTCATCGGTGCCTTTCAGGGTTACTTATAGGATGGTGATTGGGTACAGCTTGAGCTATTCGGAAGTAATTGAGTAGCCAATAAAGGATTCACCATTCATAATCGAAACCTTACAATTTAAATCAAAGTTATATAACTTTCTCCTATTTTTCTTTAAAGACCTTTTTATTGTTTTGAACTTTAAAGGTTATTTACATTTTTTAGTTAATTAAGACTTGAAATTTATAAAAGGTCCAATATAGGAATTAGAAAAAGGAAGAAAAATAGAAAAAAAGAAAAGAAAAAATTACAAGTTTATAGTACCAATAAAGTTACATTGAAAGGGCCTATGCATTTTGTAAACAAGTCTTGTACTATTTCTATGAGTAAATTTTCTTCAATTTAACCCTTGTATTATCCCATTCATATTGTACCTAAGCCCCATTAGAACCTTTAAAATGACCTTTGGATTTTTGTTTCTAGTTTATACATAAGTAGTGGAGATGTGAGTGTATTGCAAGCATACGGTAAGAATTCTATTATGTATTGATTGAGAATTTTGATGCTTTTCACCCTAAACACTTAAGTACATTGGGTGAAGTCTTGGTGAGGGTGCAAGGATATATGCTTTTCATTTCAGCATGATTGTTGATATGATTACTATTAATATTGTTTAAGAAGTTAATTTTAGGACAACTTGACACTAATTATATGTTAATTTGATTCAATAGGATATGATGATGTATAATGTTATAAAATTTATAATTTTGATTATGGTTTGCTTGAGGGTAAGTAAAAACTTAAGTGTGGGTATGTTTGATAGATGAATATTTGACTATATTTTACCACCCATATTTCATGTATTTTGTTTGATATTTTATACTTTTATCATATAATTGCTACTTAATTTTCTCCAGGTGTGTTCATAAAGTATAAGGAGAAGAATTAAAAAAAACATGGCATAAAATAGGAATCAACAATTTGAACGGAGTGCACGATCATACATTTTCGTGATATACAACAAATTCTGATTATGCACAATCAGATGTACGATCATGCATAACCCAAAAACCTAGAATTCAATGTAAAAGTGACGTTTTGGGGGTAGAAGAAAGGAGGAGAATTTGGGAGGCGATTTCCAGATATGGAGTCGTTCTCTAGGTGTGATTTTGGTCCAGAGACGCAGAAAACATAAAGAAATCATCAACAAATCCATCATAATACAAGATTAACCCTCTACACAGCAAGAACATTTGATAGAAGACAATCGGGGAGATTTAGAATTATGATTCCATTGTTTTCGATTTTTTTCTTTCATTGAATTTTTGATTTCATATTCGATGATGTGTAGCTAAACATCTAGTTAGTATTTAGGTTAGATGAACCTTATATTAATACTTTGACATGATCTGATTCTTTTAGGAATTTGATTGATTGATTGATATATTATGATCTAATTACGTGTTTTATTTATGTCCCAATAACCTGAGATATTATATCATAATCTGATTTCATACGTAGAGATTGAGAAATTCTAGTGTGAATAGATCTACCGTAATTAGAGGGAGTTAGTTGCAACCTTAAAGATAGGATGACATAAATCTTTCGAATTAAGGTCAAACCTAATAGAGGGACTCATAAATTGATAGCGTAATCTTATAAGTTTTAACCTAAGTAATTTGATTAGAGACCTTAGGATTAGTTGTTAGTAGACTCAAAGTCAATTATTAGCATACCATGAGAATCTCTATGGTCTAATACATCAATGAAACAGTTGCATGGTAAAAGATTAATCTGTTAAAGGTTTAGGGAGAATCGAACCTAGATACAAATTTTTGATAATGATAGCTTTCTAAGTGAATTCCACTATCTTTGTGTTCATTATTGTTTCCTATTTTATTTTATTTTATTAGTTTTAATTTCTATTCATTAAAAATATAAAATCAATCCTTAGGCTAGATAATAGGAAAAGGGTGATTACTAGTATTCATAGTCTTCATAAAATTAATATGTACTTGCTGGTGTTAACTACAACTACACCATACACTTGCAGTCTATTACAATATTAACCATCACAAAATAGGTCAATCAGTACAAGACCATTTATATCTTTAAACAAAAATAAGTGACAAGAAGAATAAAAACACATTATCTACACATGACTATAAGACAAGATGTATTCCCCTTGGAAACTTTAGTATTAAGAAGACAACATACTATATGAGTAAAAGAGACGTTAGGTTATGGAGAAGAATATGAAGAATACACGGGTGTGTCAAAGCTTGTTTCTTTTTCCAAAAATTCTTGTGAAGAAATAGTGAAGTATATGACCTAATACTTGACCATTTTTCATACCGTGTTTATGATGGAAGTCTATAATTAAGGTATGGAAGGCCTAAAATAAAAGTAAAGTTTTTGTTTTATTTTACTTTCTTTTCAAGTTGTAATTAGTTTCTAGCAGTGGTTTTGGAGAGAAAGCCTTATAATACGTATCTAACATCTTTTTTCAATAAAAAGGAGAATAAAATCATTTTGAGGAAGCAAATCATATCAAAGGATTGAGATTATCATTATGGGACTTTATAATAAGTTTTTCATTTGTTTTATTTTTTCAATTTCAAGGATGATTGATGGCTACACATTTTTATATTAAGATTAGATGAAAATATAGCTTATTCATAAATGGATTGATTTTAGTCTTCGATAATAAAGAGTTTTATTTTAGGAAAACATTTCTATTGTCCTTTTCAAAAAAATATTTGTATTGTTATTAATGGTTATCAGATGCACATGAAAACTTAAACTTGATTTCAATCTACATGTAAACATTGTCTAAAGAACCTATGTGAAGATTGATTAAGGAACCTATATTAAGGATTGAATGGGGGGCTAGAAATAGACTTATAGGGTGACCTTTTATAGGATTTCGGAAATTATAAGGCATTCTTATATATGTTAATCACATAAGGATATTACTTCTACATTCTACGGATAAGTAGCTATAAGCCTAGAAGTAGGAGTTCATTATATTAGGATTTTTTCATTGATCTAGAAAATAAAATATGTAAATAAATACATCAAGAGTATAA
The DNA here is from genome assembly GCA_027564335.1 of Erythroxylum williamsii. Taxonomy (NCBI): domain Eukaryota; kingdom Viridiplantae; phylum Streptophyta; class Magnoliopsida; order Malpighiales; family Erythroxylaceae; genus Erythroxylum; species Erythroxylum williamsii. The sequence goes on along the minus strand of JANITW010000234.1, from coordinate 39,061,958 downwards.
GATGATGGCGGGGAAATTTTATTCTAGAAGTTATTATTATCTGATTGCTCCCGCTGATTTTTTATTTGATTATTTCTAGTGATAATCAATCTATTTAGTTTCTTCTAATTTTGGTAATTAATCATACTATTAATCCCGTTGATGGTAAGGATTATAGCAACCTTTTATCATTACGTATAAATGTATTATTTTAAAGCTGGTCTAAATTAAAATAACTCCTAAGGTTCCCTGGTTCAAGCTAGTTTGGTTTAATTAGAATATCTGAAAAGCCTCTTTTACGCTATAACTACCATAAGGATTAAGCTAAAGATGTTAGATAGATTCAATAACCCAAAAATATCCTTAGCCTCACTTGTAAGTTATATGATCAAGAACCCGAATTCATCAAGCACTTATTCTTCCAATGTCAATTTGCAGGAGATGTACGGAGGGAAATTCAGTATCCAATGGATAATGTATTTTCTTTTAGGTTTTTTCACTAATTAATTCATCTAATCTCTCATAAAAGGTTTGATATCTTTTTCTTTATTTATCTCACCTTTTATGTATTTTCAATATTTATATTTTATTTACTACTCATAATTAGAAAAGGTTACATAATAAATATAATATATATCAATTTAAAAGTAATGGAAATATTTTTATTATCTTATGTTGCAAAAGAATAACTTAATATATAAAGTGAAATAATTTGAATTTATTTTTATTAAAATGAAATGATTTTTCTTAGTAAATTTAATTTATGTTTGTATATTAAAGTTAGATGAATTATTCGAATAACAAATTTAGTTCATAAGTACACAATTTTCCTTTTAACTTCTAAATTTATGAAGATATTATGAGAATGGACAATTAGAGATTTGGTGCAAAAAAAAATGAAATTTAATTAAATATAGAAATACGATTTTGTTGTTAGAGTTTAGTTTCATATATTTATGAATACTTTTGAATCTATACTTCTTTTTCATAATTATAACATTTGTCATAGACGCTGTTAGTGTTATCAAAGTTAATTTTTATTAAAAGATTAATGTTAAAACTCTATCAATCAAATTATTTGAATAAATTTTCAAAAAATATTCTTAGAAAATTTATGTTATAAGCTTGAGATAAAGTATTGATTAGTATTAATTATTTAAAATCATGTTTAAAACTTTTAAAATTTAACATAAATTAATTGTATCTTTCTTTCTTAGTGTCGTATATCATAATATGAAATATAATGCAAGTAATATAAGATTATAATTTTATTAATCATTGATTAGCATATATTACATTTAAAATTTTTAAAAGGAAAAATTAGTGTTAATGTATAGATTTGAATTTAGGGTAAATTATTTCAAATAGGCCTTCTAACAATTTATCAAATATGTCTTGACTTTTATTTTGTAACATTACATTTCATGACTCATGAAAAATAATATTTATAAAATTATTAATGTTAATGTTCAAATAGATGTTACCATCATGTCAACAAAATTTTTAAGGACCCTACAAAATTTGGCCATATTTGGGTCTAATTTTCATTTTTATATTTTTAAAAATTTTCAATCTTAAAAATTATAGAACATAATTTCCTCATCAAATATTAACCACCACTACGTTAGATTATTATTAATAATGTGCAATTGTTTACGTCAAAAATTTAGGAATTTTTTTTGGAAATAATGTTTCAATATAGTTAAATTCTTGGATTAATTGGAATACATAGGTATACAATTTTTATAAGTCGTAATATTTAGTGTTCAAAGTGAAAGTTGAGATTTTTTTAAAAAAATTAATGGAGTATATATATTGAAAATGATTCAAAATAAAGTAATACATCTTTTGCAGTTATAAACCAACCACAGACTACTAACATCATGCTTAGCAAAACGACTTCACATATGATATTGTGCTCAGAGATCAAGATATGCGATACAAATTTGAATTTATTATTTGAAACATAAATAGTTAGAAATTATAATCTTCTTTTAATACCACATGGTAGTGTTAAGAATAGCATAATATTTTTCAATTTTTTGATGAATTGATGATTAGTTTCATTTAAGACTAATTTTTAGGTAACATATAATTATCTTTTAGGATTCTAACCCATATTTTAAATTTAGATTCCAATCTTACAGCATTATCAATTCTTTGTTGCTTGACATTATTCTTTTTTAATGCATAAATTAAAGCATAAGTAATCACAATATATGTATAAGGTTCTCATGAGGTTTGATATCTATATATTTTCATTTCTTTCATTTTTAATTTATTTTTAAACTTTATTATCCATGTATTTTTACTATTGTGCTATGGGTAAAGCGAAAACCCTTTATGATTCACATTACAATATCATATGGAAAATTGAATATGAGTGATTATATATGTATGAAGAAAAAATTTGTTCATATGAGTGCTATATATTGTTTCATCGCAAAGTTGAGTGTCATTTAGGATTAAGAGTCTATATATTATTATAAAGTAAAATCGTATTTGAATAGATATAAATTTTAAATATAATTATTTAATTGAAATGTTTAATTATATATTAAATATATTAATTATTTATAAACCTTTTAATTTCTTATTTGATGTACAAATACACAAATTTCTAGTATATTCGTAAGAGGGCAAATTCTCATTCTATTACAAGTTCAAAGAACTAAAGATATTCGGCTTGTCTTTCGTGATGACCTATTGCTTATGAGTGGAGTTAACTCCAACTCAATCAAAATCATGATAAACTCAATACAAGTTTTTAACAAGCTATTGAAGTTATTAATTAATAGGGATAAAAGCCATTTGTTTGTCTTCACAAGTGCAATCACTTTTTGAAACAATCACTTTTCATTAGCTACTAATCACTTTTTGAAACAATTTATAGGAGATTTAATCACAGCAATTAAAAATTGCTTTGATTTGCTGTTAGGCTTCAGCTTATCCCTTCAATCTTTAATAAAATGTATATGTATTGAACTTCATATCTCATGCTCCTTAAAAATGTCATCAACACTGTAAAACAAATACTGAAAAAAATTTGTCGCTACGGGAAACTTTTGATGCTTCAGAAGCTAAAATAAGATGGATTGATGTGTGGTTAAAGGAAGGAGGCCTATGCATTACCTTAATTAGACTAATGACTAAGGTGGTGGTGAAAAACAAAATACGAAGACTTTTTATAGATAAGGAAGCTTTATTAGTCAAAAAGATCCACATTAAATATCTGAAAAGGGTAAGCTTCTAGAAAAAAAAGTTCCAAGACTTGACTCATTTTGTTCACTGATTCAAATCTTGAAAATGAGGGACAATATAAGAAGAGTCATAAAAAACATGATAGGTAATGGGAAATCTACTTTGTTTTGATATGATAATTAGAAAGAGTTAGGTTATCTTTACAAAGTTCTTGAAATCTTGAGTTTGAGACACTTAATAATAGATTTGGTACTAGTTAAGGTAATTATCTAAGGGAATGAGTTATCCTACAACTTAAAAGGATTATCCATCATAATGAAAAACCATCCAAACAATATATCTAATCCAAATAAAAGGACTCAGAAGAGTTTAGAGAGTAAGCTAACAGTTTATAAAGGATTTCCTTCAAACCCATTGTGAAATGAAAAGACGAGGACCATGTATTTTTCTTAATCAATACTTGAACTTTTATATGCGTGAAAACAATTGATTTTAAGGTCTGAATTCCCTTAATTTATAGAAGGGTCCCAAATCATACCAATGATCAAATCAGAAGAAAGTTTTGTTACCATCTCCATTCTATATTTAAACGATAGCTAAACCATATTCCTTATCATCAATATTTATCTCCATGTCCAATACATCCTATGGTTAATTTTGAAGGATTAGATACTTTCATCTTTTAAAAAAATTAAAAAAGAATCCACTTCACTTAGAGGTCCTCTTTATTTGTGTATAGTTTCTAATGCCTCTTGGCTAGTAGGATTTTGCTCATCATACAGATTAAGGTGATGCCTATGTTGTGAAATCAGTGCAAGATCCAATCTCACGTAAAGTGGAATAATTACAAAACATATTTTTTATACTTTTTTAACAGCTAAGATCACTTAAATTCTATAATATGATTAACAAATAAAACATATAAAGCATGAATAATAATTCATACCTTATTGTAAAGTTTGATCCCTTTCTTGTCATTTCCCTCAAAACCATTTTCGAAATTCGCTCCTCGTAACCACCATACTAGCATAAGCATTCAACCTCTTAAGGTATTTACATAATATATTGAGATAAATTTAAAATTATTTTGAAGAGGGTTAGGCAATAAGTGTTAGCTCCTATGGAGCCTAAGCCTATTTATAATAGGACTTAGACCTTTTAAAATTTTAATTTAAATCAAATTTTAATTGTAACTAAAATTTAATTAGAATTACAATTAATTATAATGAAATATAAATTGATCCTTATTTATTAAATATTGTATATTTAATCATAAAATTTCTCAAACTTTACAATTGATTGCAACTTGATTAAAACGCCTTTTCTCTCTTTCGTTCTTTGTCTATAACCAATTAGGTTTATGAACATGTTGGCAATAAATATAAATTACAAATCTAAATCACATATAGGATTAAAACTCCTTTAATTTATCTTTAGTTATCTAATTACATAATTTATAACCATATATCAAGATCAGCATCTAGCAACGTATCATGAACACCTAAATATTTAGGAATGTCAAAGTGGTTTTAATTAAACTTTTTTATGCATGATTTTTTCATATAATTCAATCCTTTTATCATATAATATTCTGATTGGATATAGAGTTTGGAAGTAATATCTAATTATTTTAATCCAATCATGTAAGTTCTCCATCATTAGTAATTGATTCTATTAATGAAAATTTTAAACTATTTAATAAAGTGTCATTTCACCTTGGCCAATGATTTTTTAAATTAATACTAATGAAAAACATTTGAACGTTCTCTCTAATCACTTTAAGGTGATGAATCTTATATTCATCACTCAGTTGCCTCCATATAGTTCATGTTATATCGAATGACTACTGACTAAGCAACCTATGACTAGAATATGTCATAGTTATTATCAAAAGATAGAAATCCTATATAAAATAATTTGGTGATTTCAAGTCAAAAAATCACTTATTTAATCACTGAAATGAGAATTTTCATAGACATACAAGTAATGTTCCAAATGAAATTCGCATATAGGGTTAGTTTAGTAAACTTGTTCTCTAACAATCACCCATATATTTGTTCAGGTATATTCATACTTTATTTATAAGATCGACCGCTTCCTTCATAAGAAAGAAACATAATATGTTATAGTCTTTTTATGATTAATTAATGTCCAATCTTAATAGTATAATGACTAGGAATAATTTAAGGATAATGCATATATGCAATGTGAATCTCACAATTACAATCTAATCATGATTTTATTTGCAATATATATTTATCCTATGGACTTTATTATATAACCAAATATGTATAAGAAAAATAATTCCTTTAAATAATTATGTACTAAACTAAAATCAATCGATTGGTTGTAGGGCATAAACCAACAAATTAGACCTCCATACTACTTTGGTTGGCAAAAACTTGACCATTCAACCTTGGGTATCTTAGCTATGTTATTTATTCCATTCTAGAGGAAATATCTAAGTAGATTGTTAATTGCTTTCATGTTTCCTTTTGGAAGAGCAAGATGAGACATCAATATATGTATAAACTACTTAGTATGGAGATCGCTAGCTACAATCTTTGTCTATAGGGAAAGCATTTATTGCACCAATTGTTCAATCTATTATAAATGGAATCCAAAAGGTAGGAGCAATTAACTTGAGTAAGCTTCTTTGTGGTGATAGGGACACAAAGGTACGTAAAAGGAAGTTGTTATTGTTTTAGCCCCCTAGAAATGGCTAAAAGACCTATATTAGGATTCACATATACAAAGAGCGGAAATGAGCTTTTATAAGGGTTAAAATCTAGATTTAAGATGCTTTTGAATACCTTTAGAGAGTTGATGAAAAGCTCAATTAAAGTGTAGGCAGCTCCATAAAACATATCAAAATCATATCCAAATGGGAGATAGAAAATGCCCAGTTTTCTAAACTTTTAATGAAAATTGAAGTTAGGTTCCTTTGCAATCTTTAGCTTGGTAAGCCTAGAAAATATATCTATTCTAATAGCAAATAAATAATATAAAAAAAAGGGTCACCTTGTTGAGGCCATGAGTTATTACAAAGAGCTTAGTGGCTCCCTATTTACTATGATTGAATAAGAAACTAAAGCAATGCAACTATGAAACTATGTGATGAATTTATGAGAAAAACCTATAACTTATAAGGAGTTAAGGATAAACTTCTTGCTCAAAGAGTCAAAGGCTTTAATGAAATCATTCTTTAGTGCGTAATTCTTGATGGTAACTTTGGAGTTATAACTTTTAAATCAACTCTTGAGCTAACATGATATTATCATCAATATTCCTTACTTGAACATATTGCAATAAGAAATTGTTCAATAGTCATTCAAAGTAGAGGGATTTTTTTACATTTGGAACTAAACATAATATGTCATTAATCTCAATAAGTATCTTTTTATACTTAAAGAATTCACCTACTGAATTAACCACCATCTCACCAATGGATTCCTAAGTATTATAAAAAATCTTTGCATTAAAGCCACTAGTCTAGGGGCTTTATCTGAGTAAAAAGAAAATAAGGTTTCCTTAATCTCATCCATTGTAACCTTTTTGGTCATCTCATATGTACACTTGTTTGGGAACGAGCCAACTAAGGAGTTCTTAAGATCTTCAAAAAGAGGTGAAGTATAAAATAAAATCCTAGTATTTTCTTATTTTGTTCACACATAAGCTCCTTAAAGCTTTCTTAGTTAGTGATTAACTTTCGCTTTGCATTTTCAATTGAGACAATCTTATTTCTATATCTTCTAGCTTAGATAGCCTTATAAAATAACCTCCATATCTTATCACCTTCTTTCAAACATATAATTTTGTATTTTTGCAAAAACCATAAATTGCATATTTCTAGTGCAGATGCATACTTCCTTATCTCTATACTCTTTTTCTCTTTAAGTGTTGGATTTGTAGGATTCAAAGCAAACTTCTCCTAACATATGTTAAGTGAGGTTGATGCCTTATTTTTATCCTAGGTCATTGGGTCAGTATGTTTCTTCTAGAGATTAATCATCTCAACCTCGATAGCCTTCAATTTTTTGTAGGCATGTAAAAGCTTGTACACCTTCTACTACCAAATTTAGGCCCTTATTAATTGCCTTCTTAAAATTAGGGTGCTTTAATAGAGAGTTATAAAGTTTAAAAGGGGAATTGTTTTCGCCATCAATCATCTTAGATTGAATTATAAGGAGTGAATGACCTGAAGTAAGATGATTACCCAAGTTACCATTGTATAAGAGGGTAATGAGCCATCCAAACTGATTTCACTATAATTTTATCTAGCTTTTTTATAAGAACCAGCTACTTGTCTACCTATTAGTCCAAGTACATAGGTTACCTAGGTAGTTCTTATAAATAACATCTAGTTCTTTCGTGAGTAAAGAAATTTCTTCATGTTTAAGCTTTATATACCTCCTATAGCCTTGTGCAAGAAAGTCCTTCATGTTTAAGCTTTATGTACCTCCTATAGCCTTGTGTTTCCATTGGGGAAAGAATACAGTTGAAGCCAACTATTAAAATCCATGGTATAGTAGAGTTTACACCTATTGATTACATGTGGTTCCATAATTTCTTTTTATGAGACTCCTAGTTTGAAGCATAAATAATTGTATTGAGCAAAGGAGTTGTGATATGTTAAGAGGACTTCACAGTGGATATATTGATCTAAAAATGTCCACCTCCTTAATTAAAACATACTAGGGGTCAAAAGATATGATAAATCTTCCATTGAAATGAGTATAATGGTTATTGATTGTGGACCATTCTTCATTAAAGCCAAAGACCTTTTTGAAATTAACCTCTCTTTATTTTTATTTCCATTAAACCAACAAAATGAGGATTCTTAAGGGTTAAAAATCCTTAAGATCCACTTTCTTGTTTGGGCTATTTGAGTCCCTAACATTCCAAGATTTATGGGGTAGGGGAAGAACTTGGTTTTTTTCTTCCTTAATATTGTTCCAATCCTACATTTGTTGGTACTAAGATTAGATATACAAACTTTACTTGTATTGGTATAGCTATATACCTCTCTATATTCTCATAATGAATTAGTGGCATGTTTCATTGACCATGCTCCTTCTTATAGTCACCCTTTTCATTAGAGATAATATATCTATCAAATATTATAGGTGTTTTAAAATGACCATCTGCAAAAGCCAAGCTATTTCAATTAAGGGAATTCTTGACATGTTCAATTGATGGAACAATAAATACTTGTTATCTTTAATAGGGGAAGGAACAACTACATCCTAAGTACTAAAAGCCTTAAGATTAAGGTGTAAGATTCCTTCATTATGAGTAGTCAAGGAATCCTTCTCCTTTTGTCCACAGATGGACTCAATCTTCTCAGTGGTCTCTACTTCTTTATTCTTGACTCTTTATACCAATGTTTGGTCTTTCTTCTTAGGCTTTCATAAGTATATAACCTTAATATAATCCTTAACCAACTATCCCTCCTCATTTAACGTCATTATAGTGGTAAACTCCAGAAGCTCCTTATTTAGGTCTACCTCCACATAAACAGGAATACAGCCAATCTTTTTTAGGTTAGTCGTGCTTCCATCAAAACTAAAGGGCCTACCTAATGAGCTAACAATGTAACTAAGGCCTTTAGAGGACTAATATTCTAATAGTACTCTAGGAAAATTTGCCCAAACAGTTATATATCTCAACATAGATCTATCCAAGCCAATGTTAGGATACCATTTAGTGAAAAATAGTAACCTTCCTCGAATATGTCAAAAACCCAATACTAAGATTTGTTTGGTGCATTATCTTCTGTCAAAAATTTAAAGATGAATAAATCATCTTCACTGAGTACATTATCTAAGCTAAGCTTACTCTAGTTAGGGTATACCTATTATGCATAATTGCAAAGCATAAACATTTTTTGAGGAAATATCTTACTAGAGCTGATTGCCACACTAAGCTACAAGCTACTGGAGCCTCAGGGTTAGAAGGCTTGTGTACCTTAGTTTATCACAGGAATTCGATTCTCCCACCAACTTACTCCAAATAACTTTATGAGAAGAGATTAGTTTTGAAGCATTATACATAAGCTAGGAAACGAAGGAAAAGAAAGGTTTGAATCTATAGTTAGTGGGACGACATCTTTAAATGGAATGAAGGCATGGACAATGAGTGGTTCTTGGTGCACTATACTATAGGTCAATTGCTTTAAATGGTAATGAAAAGGTTAAGTGAATTAGATTTGTGTCAGGAGGCCTAGTAAACAACAAATTGAGAGGTTAGAAGGAAGTGGGAGTCTGTCTTTCTAACCCATCATTTATGATTTCTTATAAGTTTTATCTTTATATTCTAAATATTTTAAAGATACTTCTAACAAAGTATTTTTTCTATTTTATATCTTCAAAATTTATTATAGTTTGTTTATATTCCTTGAAACTTTTAGACATATTTTAAGTATATTTTCATAACTTTAATTCCATTTCTAGCCAATAATCCAATCACGATATCATAGCTTGCATATATTTAAACAATATACATTGGTCATGTTTGGTAATCAGTCGATTATATTAGCTGATAGTTGATTCTATTAGCAATTAGCTGAAAGCAAATTAATATAGTTGATTTGACTAGCAAATATCATCAGTTATTTAAATAAAGATGTTTGGTAAAATTAACTTTTGGTATTAGCTTTTTATGTATAAAATAGCTTATGAGGGCATGACTTAAAAAAAGATTTATAAGGACATAACTATTATATCTTAGTATTTCTTTGAATATTTTCATAAGAATTTTATGTTTCAATTTACTTTAGTCAATTAGTCAAAATTTAATAAATTAAAACCTATTTTGTTATGCTCAAAATAAAAAATAATTATTTAAATTAATTTCTAAAACTAAACTGAAAATGTAATAGTTAATGAGCATAAATCCTATTTTTAATTATATGAAAATGTAATCCCTTAATAAAATTAGTCTTATCTTATAGGTACAATTGTCTTTTTGTTCCTTAATTATAGGTACAATTGTCTTTTTGTTCCTTAATTTCTCAGTCGCTAGAGCAAAATACTCCTTATAGAAGCATTTCAAAAACATTGAATCAGGTTCAATCTACCAACCCAATCAATTGATTATTAAACATGATTATCAGCGATTTAATATGATCAAACATCCAAATACCTCTTAATCCTAAAAATAGCTGATCAAACATTTACCAAACAAAGCCATTATAAAATTAATTTTGGTTAACATTTGATTTTACTCTTCTTTGCACAATAACTCCAAATCTAGACTACAATCTTAATTGAAGAAGAAGATAAATAATAGTGATAAAATTCTTTTTTTTTTTAATTTACCATCATGTTTATTTCTTATTAAAATTTACATGATGTTTAAATACCTTGTGTAATTTTTGTAATGATTGATACTAATAATTTTTAATGATATTAATAATTAAAATTATGTTTATGTCTATAGTTTGTTTATCAAATAAGGGGGTGATTGTTTCCATTTTTAT
>JANITW010000234.1:39021502-39036866 GCA_027564335.1 Erythroxylum williamsii | reverse complement strand
AGAGCCGTGTACTGTGGATTGGCGAGAGAGGCGATGGCTCAAAGGTCGGTCAGCTGGGCTTTCTTTTGGAGACTTATTGTTAGATCTGTCATTTGTATATTACCATATGATACTTAGTGTGCAGTGTTTTGGAACATATGCAGACTGAAAATACTGACAGTTCGTAAATTTCTGAACTTTGAGTGAATGAAACGGAATCCAGTTTGGTTTTTTTTTTTAAAAAAAGGGTTGTTAATTTCTTCGTAATGCTTTATGATTGTGATGCCATGAGGAGTTTAGTGGTAGTTGTCAGTAGAGGTCTTTTGTCGTAGGATATGTACCGGAATGACCTACGGGCGTTCCGGTGGATACCCTATAGTAAGGGGGCGCTATAGAATTTCTATATCATATGTTTGGTTTGCTTAACAAAAATATATACAAGAGATAATTGTTGATAGCCTAAAGTAATTCAGTCTATTTAACCCACAAGTGAAAGGGGCCCAAATACTAGACACCCTAGAAATCATTTAGTCAGAGAATTCATACATATAAGGGTCAATTGAGAAGTCCAAGATTCAGGAATTACAAATAGTTAATATATAATTGACATGAGTTTTTAAAAATAATACAACGTGGCAATTAGCTAAAATATAAGGGAGTGAGCTAAAAGTTAGGAAGTTGCTTAAGACATAAATCTAAAATGTGGATGTCAAGAAAATAGTATAAGACAGTTAACAGGAATATGGAAGTTAGTGAGTTACTTAAGGCAAAAATCCAAACTGTGGAAGTTGAGAAAATGGTAAAAAGGAGTTAATAAGAAAATAGGAGTGGATTGGATGTTAGGAAGTTAAGTAGTTACATAATTCCAAATCTTGAATAGTGGAAAGTAATTAGCTAAAATATAGGGAAGTAAAAAAGATGGCAAGAAAAACTACTTAAGGTTGAAATGTGTACAAAATTCACCAGAACTTGGACAATAAAGGGTGATAACAACACAGATTCAATCACAAGACAATCTCAATAAACGGGGATGACAACAGAGACTCGATCATAAGAAAATCTCAAAACTAATCTATAGTGAGAACAATTTACTTATTTTATGACACTTTCTTATTTTTTTAAGCTTTCTTTACTTTATGAATTTACCTTTGTTACTTCGAAGTATGTCATATAGGTTATGATTACCTTTTGAAACAATCAATTATTTTCTTCAGTTCATATTTCATTTCATTACATTTAAGTATTTTGGTAGTTTATGATCTTGTTTTTTAAAAGCTTTTTGAAACGTATTTATATCGTCAATAAAAGTCAGGTATAAGTTTTAGGAGATATCCGATCGTTATTTGATCTCAAGTTAGTATTGCATTATTGAAGTTATCATTAGCTAGTAATATAAAAGGTGTAAGATACAAACATTTTCTATAGTTTTGATTATTTAAAATTCTTTAAAACACACCTTTCAATATTAAAAAACTATGTATTAAAATTTTACCAAGTTATTTAACACATATCATTATGTAATTAATTATTGAGCATGATGTATGATTGTTCCAACTTGATTTTAGTAGCTAATTAGTTAAATAATAATAAATTTATTTTAAATATTTTAAATATTATAAAGTATCTTTAGATAATTTTGAGTAATGATAGTATTTAAAATGAGTAAAATAATAAAAAATGATATCTTTTACTGAATGAAAACTATTGCTATTCCTATATAATTTATAATTAACTATTGTTTCAATAACATAAAAACAAAAGGAGTAGTTGAAAATCTCTATTTACTTTTCGTATTTCTGATATGTTTTTGAAAAATTTAAGTTCATTTAGTTATCTTTCTACATCAAAAATTAGAAATTAAAAAACTAGTATTATCTTATTTTGAAAATGTTTTAATTTTATCTACCTGAACAATTAGAATGCATAAATTACACCTTTAGAAATTAGACTGATACTTTAGGGTTTAGTTTTTCTTTTATTTCTCAATTTAGTAGAAAACTATGTTTAGTTGAGTTTTCTAGTTTTATTTTCATTTTAGTTTTTTCATATTTTTTCATTTATTCTCTTAATATAGTTTTATTATTAACTAATATAAATATTTAATCATATATTATTAGTAATAATTATGAATAATATACTATAATTATCTATTTTATTTTATTTTATAATTAATTTAAAATTTTTATATATATTTTGTTTAAAAATAAAAATATTTACAAAAATTGACATGTATGTAATAAAACTATTGTAAATTTTAAAATATCTTAAAACAGATAAGTTTTAAAATATTTATTTATGAAATAATTTTTTGAAATATTATGTATATAATTCTAAATATAACTTAATATTGTCTATAAATAAATAAAATTTTGTGTTTAACAAATAATTATTAACATTACAAATAAATATTTATAAGATATTAAAAATAGTTTGTAAAATTAATTTATCTCTAATTTTTAGTAAAAACATAATATATGAATTTTAATAAAAGTAGAAACAAATGTTCCCAAATTGAAAATCTGTAATGTTTCAGTGGGCTGAAAGGTATTTTGATCTCAGTGTGGGATGGGAGGAAACTTCCCGTTGGGGGACGGATCCAGGAGCAGCTTGTATTATTGGTCAATATGAAAATGAAAAATGTCTACTTCTTCATCTCCCTTCGAATAAAATATCTACTTTTCGTTTTTGATACCTCCAAGCCGCGCTACCAGGTTGTTTCTTATTCTCGTTCTGTGATTTGGCAATTCTGTTTATAAGATACCTAGTTTCAGTTTTTCAAGGATGTTACTTGGACTCAGTTTTGAATGTCTTTGTTAGAATTCTCCAGATTGTCTTAAAGTTTGCGTCTTTCCTTTTTGATTTTCCAGAGATAACTTTACTTAAAGTTGTCTTATTGGCATGATCTGATGGAAGATTTTTGTTAACCCAGTTCGGCTTTTCATGCCTTTTAGCTCAAAACCAGCTGATCGTTTGGTTTTTTGATTCGAAAGTTTGATTATGCTTTTGTTTTCTGTGGGCGAATTATGATGTGGATCAATACGAGAATTATGGTGATATAGTTGTAGCTTTCTCCAATTTGCGTGTTTGTTGGATGTGACAGGTTGGGAGTGGAGAAATGTGGAGCTGGTAGGGGTTGGAATGCTCAATTCATTTGCTCGTTATTCTTGCTCTGGAGGTTGTTTCTTGATGTTTCCATGGTTCGTGATAAGGTCCAGATTAAGGTTCTCTGCCATTAAATCAGTGTTGTCATTTTTCAGGTGATGTTTGTAATCGTCCAAAAGAAAGGGCGATCTTTATTGCAACAGATTACTTGAACTGGTTATTGTTGGTTAGACACATATAATGTCAGCTTACGCCCATCAAATGGAGAGGCAGTACTCTGTTCAGAGTCTCTCGAGTAGGGGAGGTTCTGGTAAGCATCACTTTTTGATGTCCATATTCAATCTATAACTTCAGTGATGAAAACACCCCGCCATATCAATGGGACCATAAATTTTTTTGTGAAAGGCTCTGGGACATGTATGCTGAACCTTGATCCGAAGCTTTAATAAAAAGGTCAGTCAACCTTTGGTTGATAGGCGCAAATGCATCCTAAATGAACATATATACACCCATACATACGTTGCTATTCACTGTTTTTTGGTCCATGTTGCTGTGCTTTATCTGAAACAACACTTACCATGGATTATCTACAGCATGGATATGACGTATCATTTCATCAATACAAAATTTAGATCCTTGAAAATTGATTATACATTTCCCATGTTAGTTGGATTGGTTGACAAATCTTCTGCAGATTCTTACTTGTGGACTTCTGCTATCTTTTAAGTTTGGATTAGAATACTTCTTAAGTTATTTTGGTCCAAATTTATTGAAACGTTAATTTTGCTATCTTTCTTTGTACAGAGATTGGAAGCCATTTTGTTGTGGAGTCTGGGTTCTACATGACATCTTTTGCTGCTACAATCTTTATAGCTGCTCTTGTAACTGTTGGAGTTTTATTGATCACCTTGCTGATTGCTTTAACCATAATGTTGCAATCCTGTCAGAATAGCAATAAAGGTGTTGTTGAGATCCAAAAAACAATTGATGACTACAAATACTGCAGGCTTTTTGTGCAGCATGCAGAGTTGAACGGATTGGGGATAGATGATTTCCCTGCAGCTTGCAGAAATCTTGCCATACACCAAATAATGGAAGGTCAATATAAAATAAATCTAAATGTTAGTTTGTGGATGGTTGAGAGATACTTTGACAGTGTTGTGCCATCAGATGATAGTCGAGATGTGGTGTTGATGGACTTAGATGACATTCTTCCTTTGAGTTCCGGTAACGGACATCTATTGCAACGTGGGTAATTACACGAAATTCCTCACCATCTTGCTTGCCTTCTCAGCATCTGCTTCCAAACTTATAATGGGGTTCTATTTGTTAGATCATAAACTTTATTGGTAGCTGTTTACATCGTTGATCTATGCTGTGTCTCCTAAATTGCATGTTGAAGTTAGTTGATGGTTTTCTTGTGGCTTTTTCTTTCATCAAATATCAATTTTGGTTATCATTCACGGAGTCAGTATTTAATATTGAAAAGTGAGGTATAAGGTCTCCTTCATCCTCTTTTGATACAGATTCTGTAGTGCTTGTTTCAAAGAGGTGAAACATTTTAAGCAAATGCTTTTTCTACAATTATACACCAAACTTCAAGCTAGTGGTTGGTCTTTGATTTTGTTCTCACAAAAGCCTGAGCAAGAAAGAAATGCCACCATAGAGCAACTTACAACTGCAGGATACGGTGGTTGGTTGTTTATCATAATGAGGTAATACTTTCTGCACTTTGTCTACATCTAGTCATTCTTTAAGGTTCTTTACATTTGTTTTCTTCTCCTGACCTAATTCACTAATTCCCAGCCTCTAATATACTAGGACGAGGCTACAAACTATTAAAGATTATGCATTTCTTATAATTATGACACGAGGGAAGTTATAGCAGTCTCAGATTGTGGAGTTTATGGATGTTTTGGGAAGCAATCAGGTAATTGATTCAGGGAGCTTAGGTATATAATTTGTGGGAGAGTTTGCAGGATCCCTACTTGTTTGTTCAATATCTGCATAGTTCAGATTATGTCGACCAGAAATTTCTGTTGTTGTGACACAGAAAAAAATGCACATTAAAAACATCCAATTTTCTTGAGGAATATTTTCTGGTAGTTACCTTAAAGATTACATGACATTTTGGTATTCTGCAAAGAAAATGGATTGAGCTTGCTTTCTTATATGATAAACTAGAGAGTTAAAATTTTCTCCACCCTTGTAGATCAGAAGAAGAAATGCATATGGGTAGCAATGGATACTTTCATAGACGAAGGGAAGTATTGCAGAAAGAGGGGTTTCGTATCTCAAGTATAATCAGCAGTCAAATGGATGCTTTAACAGGTCCGACATTGGGAGAGCGCATTTTTAAGCTTCCGAATCCTGCATATTACTACCTGGAAGACCAATGCGAGCATGTTTATGTGCCATCGTAGACCATCGTCTATGTGACATTCATCCCTTCTTTATTTGTGGAATCAAGGATTTTTATAGGCTTGTGCTAGAGAGTCTTAATGTTCATATGGTGTAAATAAATACTGGATAGTCAATTGTTTTTGAAGTATTTGTTTGATTTGATTTGATATGATGTTTAGTTTGTTCTGCACTCTTTCCCCACAACTAGGTGATTGCGGACCCTTTTTTTGTTTTTTAGTCCCCGCGAAATATGCTTTATTGGATTGCTTATTCAAGATATGTATGTTACCCCTCACAAGACGCTATAAGAATGGGCTTGAAGTAACAGAGCAGTTCTGGAAATATTAACAAAGGAAAAACAGAATATCCATAGCTTAAGATGAAAAAGATGAGATGTTGCAACCATGTAATTCTTAGATTTGCAGATTGCTTGTTCTATTTCTTCCTACTCATGAAATATAATCTAGTCGAGTCTACTCATTTTTAAGATGAAAAAGAGAGTTGAGATGTTGCAACCATGTAATTCGTAGATTTGCAGATTGCTTGTTCTTTTTCTTCCATCCTGCTCATGAAATATAATCTAGTCGAGTCTACTCATTTTGTTCATCTGAAATCCAAGAGAACACAACACCTTGATCCGACTAACAGTAACACATTCGAAGGAGTCGTTAGACAGAGCGAGGAGAGTAAATTTGAATGTAAAGACGAGTTTGTTGCACCAGACATACCAAGAAGGAAGGTTGTGGACCCCAATTGTTCCATTTGAGTTGTGTCTCTCTATCTATATACAATCTTAATCCCCACTTTAATTCCACCTCCACTCCTAGTTCTTTATAGTTTAATCAAACGTATTTGCATCTTTGCTTCTTCCTCCTCATTTCCTTTCTACGATTCTTCAATTTCAGAACCAAACTCATTCACGGATGTTTGTTGTTGGGTTTGGGCTCCATTCCTATGTGGAGAAAGGCTCAAAATTAAAAGCACATCATGTGTCTCACTTAGTAAGTCGAGAGGGATTAGATTAGGATAACAGAGTGGAGTGATATTCAAGTTAGAACAATAACTAGTGAGAGAAAAGGAGAGAAAAAGTCAATTTGCATGTGGAGTGATATTCAAGTTAGAACAATAACTAGTGAGAGAAAAGGAGAGAAAAAGTCAATTTTGCATGTTCACAGAGTAGGCAGATTGAAATTGCATTTGCGAATTTGTTATCCGTTAGATTGGGCTGAAATTTGGTCAGAAAGTTTGGAACATTTGGTTCTTTATTTTCAACAGTTGGATCGTCGATTCGTTACTTGGTGTGAAAGCAATTCAGTTCAATTTGAGCCTATGTTTATGATATTTTTTCATCTTCTTGATTCTCTATTGTAAGCTTTGTTGCTTTGATTCTTAGTTGACTATTAGCACTGATTTGTGCACATGATTGAGGCTCTGTGGTACTCCTATTTTAGTCATAGTGGAGTTGTTGCTTTGGTTTGGACAACCTGTGGTTTTTACCCTTACATTGAGTGGTTTTCCACGTTAAAATCTTGGTGTCTTTTGATTTATTTGTGTTATTTAATTACTGCCATATATTTGTTTAATTGTCTCTCATTGTTTCTTACATGTTAAGGGAATTTAATTCCGCTGCATATTGTTATTGAGGTGTTTTTCTCATCAAAGTGGTATCATATCCTTGGTGTTAGAGTTGTTTGACCTACTTGAATGATGGAGATAAATACAAATAGGATGGTCTATTTAAACGGTACTAATTATCATTTATGGAAGGGCAAGATGAAGGATTTGCTATTTGTAAAGAATATGTATCTTCCTATGTCTGCTATTCAGAAGCCAAATTCCAAGTCTGGTGAGGATTAGGATT
Source organism: Erythroxylum williamsii (assembly GCA_027564335.1). Lineage (NCBI taxonomy): Eukaryota > Viridiplantae > Streptophyta > Magnoliopsida > Malpighiales > Erythroxylaceae > Erythroxylum > Erythroxylum williamsii. The sequence continues at coordinate 39,029,521 of JANITW010000234.1, read as the reverse complement.
TTGAACATCAACAAGTGTGTGGTTTTATTTGGCAATATTTAGAAGACAATGTGTATAACCATATTGCTAATGGGACACATGCAAGAACTTTATGGGAGAAGATTGAGTCCTTGTATGCCTCTAAGTTAGGGAACAATAAATTGTATTTCCTAAATTGTCTATTGAATTTGAGATACAAGGATATGACTTTTATTTTAGATTACTTGAATGAATTTCAAAGGCTTTTAGATTAACCGTTAGGAATGGTTATCAAGTTTGATGATAAGGTTTTGTGACTATGGCTTTTGAACACTCCACCTGAGTTGTGGAAGATATTTTGAGTTTGAATTACAAATTCAACCCTTAATGTGTTGTCTCTTTACAAATAGCAAATAGTGGTGCTCTTAGTGAAGAGATAAGAAGGAAGGCATGGGGTTCTTCATCACAGTTTAATATACTTGTCATTGTAAATAGGGGGAAAAGTCAAAAAAAATGAATCAAAGGGTAGTAAAGAGAAGAGTAGGAGTAACTCCAAGTCCAAGTCCAAGTATAAAAATTTATAATGCCATTATTGTCACAAAATGGGGCACATTAAAAAGCATTGTTTTTAGTGGAAAAAAGAGAACAAGGGCAAGAAGGGTAAGTAGAAAGAGAAGGGTCAATATGATGATAATGATCGTGTTACTACTGTTACCAGTGATGATCTTGTTCTTCTTTATGATTATGACACAACTAATCTTATATTAGATGACAGCATATGGGTAGTAGACAGTGCTGCCACTTTACATGTACACAAAGGAAGGGTTCTTTACATCTTACACACCAGGTAACTTTGGAACATTAAAGATGGGTAATGATGGCATATCTAAGGTGATTAGTATTGGTGACATTTGCCTTCAAACCAACATAGGAGTGAGGCTATTACTTAAAGGAGTCAAAAATGCACTAGGTGTCTGTTTTAATTTAATCTTTGTTCAGGCGCTTGATGATGAAGGCTATGATAACCATTTTGGTTCTGAAATATGGAAGCTCACTAAAGGCAATTTAGTTGTGGCCAAAGAAAAGAAAATATCTAAATTGCATTGGACAAAAAGTTCAATTGCTAGAGATAGTATGATTGGTTTGTATATGGAGGTGTCAAATTTGTGGCATCGAAGGCTTAGTCATATTAGTGAAAAAAGGTTAAATTGCTTAGCCAAAAAAGATGTGGTTCCAGGATTTAAGAGTGTAGAATTGGAGAAGTGTTCTCACTTCATTGTTGGTAAGCAAACTAGAGTGTCATTTAAGAAGTATCCTCCTCCAAGGAAGTCAGAGTTGCTTGAGTTAGTGCACTATGACATTTGTGGCTCATTGAAGGTAAAATATTTTAATAATGCTTCCTACTTTGTTACCTTTTGTAACACCCCACTCCCGCAAGACTTGAACCTGACATCGATGGTGATATCGGAGTCCGTGCTCCGTGAGGGTGACGTGCTAAAACACTCAATTATTCAGAAATCAGTATATTTTTTTTGAAATCAATAACATATTTTACAGAAATTGACACTCAAATTGGGTCCACATTCATGCATCAATATTTTCAATTAACACAATTTTCAATGGTCATTCGGGCCCTTCCACAAATATAAGACACTTGAGTCATTTCGAAATACAATTTATACAAAAAGTTGCAGAATATATAATTCACTACAAAATAGAGAAATGCAATGCAGACTCGAACTGATCCCGACCTCTATCCTTTACTTGTATGCTGTAGGTATACTCTCGTTGGCCTAATGGGGTATTCTTCTAATCCTGAAAAATAGTTGTAAATTTTGGGTGAGTTTTGCGAACTCAATGAGAGACCATCATCGATAGCTCACCCAATCACATAAAACATAAATTCACATAACACATACATCACAGATTACACATTATTTCACACTTCACATTCACTTTAACACTTCATATTCATTACACTTAGCCATTCATATTATGCATATGCAATGCACATGAGACTCACTTTCCATTTGTTACTTTGTTGTGACCAAGTGCCTAAACTGTTCCATATAAGGCTCATTGATAACTGTCCCTTATCCTCTTGGGGGATACAGGGCTCATTAAACATTGAGCATGAGGCTTTGAATCACTTGTGAGCTCGAGCTTCATTTTCACTCGTTGAGCTTTAAGCTCTATTCGTTGGCTACTCTAGTCACAACTGTCATTATATTTCATGCATTCATGCAATAGAATGCATCACTCACATTTGCATATCCCATTCAATCCCTTTCTCATATCATCGGACCTTAGTCCGACATTCCACATTGAAGTGGAGAATTCGCAATTTCATTCATATACAAATACACATACACATTTATAACGCATTTAACAATCACATTCACATATAACTAGCTCTTCACTATCTTATTCATATATCATAATCATCGAACCTTCATTGTCCGAATTTCAACAATCAAATCACATTCATAATCACTCAATTTATAACATAAACAAAACAAACAATAAAGTAAGACCATCTAGGTCTACTCACAGTACGCTCTAGATTAGTATTTGCTTTCAAATTCTGTGAACACCTGAATGCGAACACTTGACCCGCACAACCCATTTATACAAAACACATATTGCACACTCATCAATAATTGCACACGTAAAAAAATTCATTTATGCACAATTGTAATAATGGACAATGTATAATGCATGCTCAATGACAATCCCGGGCATATGTTCTAGAACACATATTATGCTCATTCCCGTTTCATAATTCATATGTGTCTAATTTAACTTAGCTTTACACTTGATTTGTATATAATCTTTCTAAACTCTCCTTTCAATCTTTACCTTTTTCATGTGTCTAGCTTATTCACAAGTTTACACCTGAAGAACACTTGGTTACTTTATATCATAACTTAATTTCTCATCATCTCTTTTCTAACCTCATATGATCTCAAAATATCCAAATCATCATCCAATAGGAACCCAATTGAAAATTCCATAATGCAAAATCACTAAAATTGATTCTAGAATACTTAAACCCAACATTTTCTAAACTCAAAGAAATAGAATCCTTCTAAAAATTCAAAAGATTCAAAATTATCTTATCTTCATTCTTCACCAAATGAAGGAATACTTGGCTCAAAGCGAAGCTCTTCTCTTCCTCTACTTGTTTCCCTTCTTGATCTACTCCAAAATCTCTCTTTAAGGCTAGGGAAATTGAAACCTTAACTTGTTGTCTCTTCTTTCTCTCTTTCTCTCTTTCTCTCCTTCTCTTTGTACTTCTCTCTCTCTCTCTTTTTGACATTCTCTCTCTTTTTTCTAGAATTTTCTCTCTTCTCTTATACTTCCTTCCATTCACGTGTTTCTACGCCATTTATAGAAGACAACACTTCTTCTTCCAATTATGTCCTTAATGATTGAGAATTGTCTCATTTGCCCTTCCATTTATGTCTTATGTCTTCTATACTTAAGTGTCTTGCCAAAAATACCCTTGATCATTCTAACATAACACTTTCTTTTAGAAAACTCTTCTCTATTGTCTTACGTTTCCAATGACACCAAAAGCATTCAGTTCAGTTTAGTGATTCAAAAGATATACTTCAAACATTTTTGGACTATTTTTGTCCAAATCAATGTAAGATGCACAACTTCCATCTAAAATTTAAATATCTTAGAGACTGAATTAGATTTTAAGTTCTTCATACCATTTGTAGCTTCATGTCTCTAGTTTACCAAAAACTAGGAACCATCTCATTTGGAATTCTATATATCCAGATATACTCAAAACACTAAAGTATGTTCAGTAGAATACTATTAGTTCATATTACTTAAAAGTACACTCACTGCACCTGTCCCACTCTTTTCACTCAATCATTCTCTATTTATTTAATATGGCCATGATTTTTGTTAGATATGTAGAGCAATGTCTTAGGAATCCAATGATTCAAAAATCAAGTGATTTGGATGTCTAGAGAGGAAGCTATGACCAAAAGAAGCAACTATGTTTAAGACCTCAATCGTCTTATTTTGTACAGTAACTTCGTCTTACTTTTCCTTTCGTCTTACTTTCACTTCGTCTTAAATGAATAGTAACTAAGACAATAGGTTGAAAAGTAATTTCATCATACTTTTCCTTTCATCTTACTTTTGTTTCGTCTTAGATGAACAGTAACTAAGACGATGGACGAACAGTAACTTCGTCTTACTTTTGCTCTTCAGAACATCTCCACTTATAAAGATCATAAATTTTGAGTTAGATGTCCAAAATTTTCATACTATATACCGTTGGAAAGATAAAAGAAAGGTCCAAAACTCTCAAGAAGGTAACTTTACCAAAATCTATCTAGATTAATCCATATTTTTTTTCCGAAGTTAGAATACAAAATTTACAATCAACTCCCAATGTACTAGACCTAGTTCTCACTTCATGAAAAATTTTAAGATTCTTAGCGATAAAATTAAAATTTGATGTCTTCATACGAAATGTAGCCATATATCTCTAGGTTAATCCAAATTAATAATCATCTCGTTTAGATAGCTAGAAAAAATGTTGTGGCTAAAAGACAGAAGCACACTTAGTGAACATTTTCCAGATCACTATCAATTTTGTTTCCAAATCTTTACTTGTCACAACTCATACCAAGATCACTCTCTCTACTCCCTCTACTTCTCCTTTTCAATAAAATCATATTTAAAAACAATCATGCCCAAAAGTTGTAAATGAGTGCATGTACACATATTTTTGTGCAAAGATTCAATATTTATGTGCATATATGCTAACATTATGCATGAGCAAGAAAATGTATTTCCTTAATCTCTCTTTGAGCTCACCTGTATTGAAACTTCAGGTCCTAACCCTTAATACGGGGATGGAATGTTACATTTTTCTCCTACTTAAATAAATTTCGACCCTGAAATTCTCATCTGATTGATCAATATGGTAGAGGTAATAATTCTTCATATGCTTCTCCATTTCCCATATACTTCATCAGATACCCTTCCAAATGACTACAGCCGATAACTCAATAGGTCCTTCAATCACTACTTCAGTTATCACACTATCTTGACTATTTCATGAGCATATTTTAGATTACTTACCAACTTCCACTTCGTATGTTGTCAATCCATCTCTGTTGATCATACCATTATTTCTTAATCTATTCTCATATCACATATTTTTGAATCTAAAACCTCTTTCACCAGTAACACTAACTCATAATAATCTTTTATACATACCAATTCATAATAGCTTACTTATCCTTTCTCCAAATCTGAGCACACCTTGTCAAAGTCGTACCCACAAAAACACTCCATCTTTCCTTTGACAGTTCATTTCTCTTCAGTGTTAATACATTCAACTCTTATGCCCATTTTATTATATTCCCTAAATCCGGTGTTGGTCCACTTTCCTCATTTATCTTTCATGAGTCACTTTACTCTTATTTCAAATTCATCTCACTCACTAACAACATCTCACATTTATTATGGCATTTTACCATTTTAGGCCCTTTTAATTTCAATGTAAGGGTGAACGACGACCTTTTTGTCATACGTGCCCCATATCGCTTCTAATGATGCCACTATAGTCCCAATTGTAATACCTGTAGTCAATGTGAATTATACCTCAATCTCCTCTTCCTACTAACTCAAAAATTCAAGCATATTCCTAACAGTCAAAACCGTTGGTAGTTCAAACATTCAACTACTTGTTTCTACATCTTTAGCAGCTAAAATACAATCTTAGTATATTCCTACTAGGATGTTTAGCTTAGATTGTTACTTAGGCTTCTCTAACACTTTCTTTGCTCAATCATCTTGATCGGATATACGTACTTCTTATTTCGATCATTAAATACCATTCTTCCAATTTCACTTGAAAGTTTAAATTCATTTTCACTTTCTCTAGGTGATTCATAATTCTGAATCCTTAGCTTTTCGGCTTTCTTACTTCTTTCCAGTAGACTTGGTCTAAATTTTTAATGCAACTAGCAACACTTTAATTTGCCCCATATTCCACTCAACATCCTTCACTCTTTATTGCACTAAATTTGGAACCCTCAATATCTGAATTTGTATTATTCTATTATAGAATTGTTTATTCAGTGTAGCAGATTACACAATACTTTTACCAGTATAGCACTCATTTGTGCATTTCCTTTAAACTCAATAATCTCCTCAAACTTACGTAATTTATACATTCCATAAATAACTTTGCACATCTAATGTCTCCAAGATCTCAAAGCAATTTCTATCATAGCAATTTTAAACCATGTATCAAAATCAACTCATAAGACTTTCGTTGTCCTATGCATATCAAAAACCACTTTTTACTATTACAACAGATTGCATCTTAATCTCTGATGTGAAACTTCTTATATACTGTATAATCTCCAAATCCAAATGATATTATTATCATCAGTGTCATATTATTATCCCACTTGACTTTTTGTTTCTAATAATTTTCTCTTTTTTTTCGAATTCCTTTAATTCACATCGACTTACTCAAACGCCTATTCATTCGTACTAGTACCTCTACGCATTTCAATTTATTTGCGTGCTTCATTTTGTGTGTTGGTATCACATTCCTCATATTCAATTTGTATCTCCCGAACATATTTACATCTAATATAAGGTGGACTTATATTCTCCTCACATCTGCAATAGTGTCACCTCAAATTTAAAATCCACTCATGCAGTTGATTCATACACTCTCAGTAGCATTATCCACTTCCTATGTCTGAGTCTCTGCTTGGGATATGACTCCATTATTAACTTTTGACTTATTACATATTCACTTTCGATTTGTTTCTTCAATGATCACTCTTAAATCGTATTGTCTAATCAACTTAACTCAATTTAGAGAAATTCTTCTTTGAAAGAAGATTTCTTGCTACAATCATCGATACTAATTTTCCATAATTACGTATCAGTCATTCTTAATACCTCAAGAAGATCAATTTCAACTATGCATCATATCTCGATAAGATCAATTTATGCCATAGATTACAAGATCAAAACATCCCTTGTAATGAGGCTCTATGAGGCACTAAACAATTTTATTTACTCTGATAACTTGGCATATATCACCAAAATCATTACATCTTATCTAGAGATGTATTTATGTTGATTCACCAATTAGTAACTTATACTAAGGATTCTTTAATCCCATTCAATTCTAGATAACTTTTCTCCTTTTGTGCCAGTTCTTGATCATGAGGATTATGCCCTAATCGTGTCCTTCTTCTTTCCTCAAATTCATCACATATGATAACATCATTGACAATTTCAATTCCTTCCCAATCGATCACTACAAGTACTCTCACGTCTTACTCTAACCCATTTTGATTGGCACTTATTCAATAAGTCACCTATTACTTCCTATATCGTCTCCACATATATTATTCATATATGCTTAATATTCTCACTTGTCATGGTGATCCCACTATCAGATGTGCATTCACAATGGCGAATCAACCTAACTCAACAACTTTTTCATATACCACTATCATCATCTCTTTTTCCAACTGTCATTTATTTCATCTCTCACATGTAGATTCTCAATCAATTCATAATTATAGGGGCATAACCCATATAAAGTTTAAATTTCCATTCCACAGATATTTATTCTCATACTGAACCATAAACTCTTATATCGGTAATCACACAACCATTCTAAGTCCAAGTTCAAACTCTCAAGATCATATCAACTTGGCTTATACACTTTAATCTCACCATTTCTACTTATATCCTTATTTTTCCTGAAACAATCCATTACAATGTATTCACATTTATATCACCTTCGAAAATATATCACCTGAACGCAGTATCGATTTCATATTCAATAGTACATCCACCGATACAAATACATAGAATCTTTATCTGTTATATCTAACCATATACTATTTCTTATCAATTCATAATTATAGGGGCATAACCCATATGAAGTTTAAATTTCCATTCCACAGATATATATTCTCATACTGAACCATAAACTCTTATATCGGTAATCACACAACCATTCTAAGTCCAAGTTCAAACTCTCAAGAT
>JANITW010000234.1:38985171-39000973 GCA_027564335.1 Erythroxylum williamsii | reverse complement strand
AATGAAGACACCTAGCAACTTAGGTGTCAAGCCTTTACAAGACTTTGGTAGCCTTCATTTGGCTCTCTTCTCTCCACTGATTCCTTGCTCTATATTTTTACTTTGATTTTGTAAACTCCTTGCCATGTGCTGCTTGAAGAAGCCCTCTCAATTTCCAGGCTGATGTGTTTTGGGTCCTAAAAACACATTACATTTATCTTGGTTTTGGAAGTGTATTAGTTGCTTAGAAGGTGTTCTAACAGTCGGAATCTTCGAGTTGAATTTGAAGTTTAGTAAGGTAAGGGAATTATAAACTTGGTATCCTATGACAACATGTGTTGTTTGATGTTTGATATGGATTAATTGCATACTGAAATGGGAAAGAATTGAGGTTTGATATATGCTGGAAACTGGTTTGGATGAGTAGCTCTACTAGATATATTTCGGTATTTTAGCCATATCTTCCCCTGTAGGTATCCAAATTGGATGAATTTAAATTTGTATTAAACTATAAAATTATATCTACAACTTTCATGAAGGTTTTGAATCTAATTTATGTCACTAAGTGTGTCAAAAGTTGGCTTGAACTTGAGTATCTGTAATCTGTCACTGTTTGTGAATAGTCTGTAGTCATTTGGAGATAATTTTCAAATTACTGAACTAAATTGCATAATATTGATGTCTGTAGAAACTAAGACATAAAGGAACAAATGTTTACAAGAATGTTTGGCCTAAATCTTTCATTTTCATTGTCAAAATGATTGTGTAACATTGACTCGAAAGTCTATTTTGGGGAAAAACCTGGAAGAAAATGATGAAGTATGTGTTTTCACTAAACTTGCTTTGGTATTTCTATTATAACTTGAACTGTGGATCTCCAAATGAGTTGGTTCTTGATTCAGCTTAAACTAAAGATATTTCTACAACTTTATTGAAGAAGTTGAATTTTAATTCTCTCTCTAAGATTTTCAAAATTTGGCATGAAATTGAGTCTTAGCTTAGGCTGTAGCACTACCAGGGATAGAAATCATATCCTGTGATTTTTGAATAAACTATATTGATGTAGGCCGAATTAAACTAAGATGTCTTCACCAAAGTTGAAGCTTATTCTCTTAGATTTAAATCGGTATAAAGTTTGTAATTTTTGGGTATTGTAATTGAGAATTATAAGGGGTACAACTCGGAGGCATGATCATGCATTAGTCAAATTTTCAAATGTACACAGTCTGTGGTATTTTGAGCATAACTCATTGAATACTAAACCAAATTGGATGACCTTAGTATCATTGGAAACCTAAGACAAAGAGGCAAAACATTTTAGAAGGAAGTATTAACTAATTACCTCACCTTCCTGATGAGAATAATTGAGCAAAGTGGACCCGAAGGTGGATTGTGAAGCAAATATGGATTGAGGGATTGAGTATGATTTCACATGATCAATAATGTGATAAGATTAAGGATAAGAACGAATTTTGATATAAACATGCATCATACATATGCAGCATACATTAATGTGCATAATTGAATTCATAATTGTGCATAATAGTAGTATATGTTTGTATTGAATATTTTAGAGAAACCCTTAGAGCGACCGATTCCAGATATTGTCGAAACTTCAAGACATTAAGCAAACAAGGAGCTTTTGTAAATAATTTAGACGGTAACTTTTGTGAGTAACCTAAGATGGTCTCACCTTGATTTACTGAATTGAAATTGATATTGATGAATGTGTACTGATTCCGGACATGAAGGTCAGAGGTATTGATTGATGAATGTGATATTGAAGTGTTATTTACCTTAATTTATTTTGCTTGTTGAATTTGATTTGTGTTGATTGTATTTTGAATTTCAGACAATGATTGTTCGAGACGTTTGATGCATGTTTATATCATTGGAAGTGCCACTTGCATGTGAATATGATTGACTACTTTCTTTGCACATGCAATGTCTGAAGTGCCACTTGCAGTACGTTGTTATAAAAGATTGCACATGCAATGTCTGAAACCAAATTATAATTAAATCAAACTGAAGGATTTATACCCTCTTGTGATATTCAGTTCTGATAATTATAAAAAAACTATTCTGAAATGCATTATGTTTGATTTAATGTTAGGCAATCTTTTAATGCACGCTTATGTTATTACATGATTATGTATGATGTGTTGTCACTTCTGTTTAGATTAGTTATTACTCACTAAGCTATATGCTTAGCATGGTGAATTTGCCCCGTGTAGGTTCAGAGAGAGGATTATTAAAGACTGAAAAAAGTCAACCGCAATAGCCAATGAAGTCTAAGTCTTGTTTTGAGAAAATTGTTTTTTGAATTTGTTTTGGGCTTGTACTTGATGTATATGACTTTTGAAATTGTTTGAAGGTTTGTAATAACCTTAATACATGTTGGTCATCAAATTTATGGTATGTAATATGATAGACACAATATGAATGATATGTTATGTGCTATTTGTTTGCTTGAGATTTTAGGAATGCACATATGTTATGTTTCGTGTGTTTTGGATTTGGTTTCTATTCGCTATTATCTGTTTATACTGTTTTGTGTGGCATTCATATATCCTTCCAGGGGGTATGTGGGTGTTACATTATATGTATCACTTAGTAAAGTGAAGAGGGGTCAGATTAGGGTAACAAAGTGGAGTGATATTCAAGCTAGAATAACAACTAGTGAGAGAAGAGGAGAGGAAAAGTCAATTTCACATATTCATAGGGTAGTTAGCTTGAAATTGCGTTTTCATATTCGTTAACCATTGGGTAGAGCTAAAATCTGGTCAGCAGGTTTGGAACATCTAGTTCTTTATTTTCAATGATTGGATCGTCAATTCATTGCTTGGTGTGAAAGCAATTCTGTTCACTTTGAGCTGCTATTTTTGTTTTTTTTTTCATCTTCTTGATTCTCTATTGTAAACTTTGTTGCTTTAGTTCTTGGTTGGTTGTTAGCATTAATTTATGCACTTGATTGAGACTAGATTGTACTCTTATTTTCCTCATAGTGGAGTTGTTTCTTTGTTTTAGAAAATCTATGGTTTTTACCCTTGCATTGAGGGGTTTTCCATATTAAAATCTTGGTGTCTCTTTATTTATCTGTGCTATTTAAATACTATCGCATATTTGTTTGATTATTTCTTATTGATTCTTGCAAGTTGAGGGCACTTAATTCCACTGAGCAATTGAGGTGCTTTTCTCTTCATTTGTGTCTCTATCTTGATCCATTTCCAGATCTCTTTTATTTAGTAGTTGATCTAATATTGTTGCTTAAGTTTAAATGGATACATGGTTGAATTTTGTGCTGGCATTTCTTTGGAAGTACTAAGTTGTTCTGATAATTTTAAGCCATATTTCCAATGGATTAAAAGGTTGCTGATGTAAGTTATACAGGTTAATATTTGGTAGGTTTGTCTGTGGGTGGTAAATTAAAAGATTGCTGATGTAAGTTTATTCTCGGGTACTATGTCTTTTATAGGCACCCATCAAACCTATGAGTTTCGTACTGTACTAGTAAGAAGGTATTGCATTGGTCAAAAAATGGTACGAAAATAACATTTTTGGTACCAGTAAATATGAAATTTTTTTTCTAGTATTGGCCAATTTTTGGTACCATAAAATTTAAAATTTTTAGGGACTAAATTGTAAAAAAATAAACATAAACAAAATAACTCACCCACACAGATTCTCACTTCATGCCATTTTCAATTTTTAAACTCCATCTCCTCTCTACCATTTTCAACATTCTCCTCTCCCTCCCTCTAATATTCACCATCACCAACCACCTACTGCTAGCACACCACCATTTGCATCCATTGCCATTGCACCACACGATGCTCTACTGTCAGACCTACCGAAGCCTAATGCTACCCGTCGCCAAGCCACTACTCTCCACCTTTACCTACTGCGCCTATTGCCCTCTAAGTTTGGCCAACATCATATCATTGCCCCAGCCCACCATTGTCCTACTGCTCGTGTGGAAACTAGACAAGAATCACCATTTTTGTTTGCCAGATCTAGATCAAATCGAATCAAACCAATCGGACCTTATCCAACTTAAATTGCAAATTCTAAATTTTTTATTTTTTGAATTCCTTGTTTCTGCTCTAAATTGCAATTGCATTATCTTTTGGTTGTGTCATGTGTATTTTGCGAATGGTTTGAAAGTTGGAATTGTTAGATTTTTTTGGATGAGTTGGAAAATTTGGATTTAAAATTTGAAATTGTTTATGCCAGTTGGTTCAATTTCAAAGTAATTTAGGCATTGTCAATTTATGAAGAAAATTAATGCATTGGAAAATTTGGGTTCGAAAGTTGGAATTATTTATGTGAGTTGGTTCAATTTTAATGTAATTTAGGCATTGTAAATTATAAAGAAAATTAATGCATAAGTAAGTTGTAAACTTACAATTATGAGTTACGGTTAAAGTTGAATATGTTATAGATGTAAGTGTATGTCTTTAGTTTATGGTTGAATGACGTAATTATGAAAATATGTATTGTGTAATTATGTATGTTGAATATTTGAAATTGTTAGTTTTTGATTTATTGGTGAAATGTGTTGGATGAAATTGAATTGTGCATGATGTAATCATACAAAATGAGTTATATTATATAAGATGTATATGTGTATTATATAATTGTGTATGCTGAATACTTGAATTCTTGGTTTTTGATTTATTGATGAATTGTGTTGGATGTAATCGAATTGTGTATGATGTAATCATACAAAATGAGTTATATTATATAAGACATATATGTGTATCATGTAATTGTGCATGATGAATACTTGAATTCTTAATTTTTGCCTTATTGGTGAATATTGTTGGATAAAATTGAATTGTGTATGATATAATAATACAAAATAAGTTATATTAGATAAGATGCATATATATATATATATATACATAAATTGTGAAATTGTGTATAAGATGTATGTACCTATGTGTTAGTTTGGACTTTTGAGTCAAACAATACATATTTTATGATAGTCGTTGATAATGAAATTAAGTGTTCTTTATTTTGATATATTTCTGCATTTATCTTTATAGATAAATGGAAAGAAGTTTAAGCACTCCCGATGATTTAACCACTTCAGGAAGATTCAATGATCCAGCTTAGGTTTATGCTAGATTAGTTCTTGGAATGAAGAACCAATACCATTCACTTGTTTTGTAACAAGTATTTGAAAGGTAGAGGAACCACCAAATTAAAAAAGCATATGTGGAGCCTTGTAAAAAATTGAGTTATGATGTGAGATGACAAATGAAAACTTTGTTTAAAGAGTATCAACACGAGAAAGATAGAATACAAAGATTGGATTACGAAATTGGTAGTGAAATTTTGTTTATTATTGTTTAGGATGATAGTGGGAATGTTGAAAGTGGTAGTATTCATACCTAGCAAGAAGTGAATATTGCACTTGATGTTAGGAAAAGAAGAAGAAAAATGTCTAAGTTTTTTAGACCGCAAACAACTCTTAGAGACCAACCTTTAATTCGTAATACCTTACAATCAAGGGATGCGTCTTACATGTGGATATGGAAATGGCTAGATGATGTTATTATTTAGATATAACATTTAATGCTTTCCAGTCTTATTAGGATCAGCCTATGGTAGAAGTTATTGCCTCTTACAGTCTATGATACAAAGTTTCTTCAATTGATGACTATAGAGGTAAACATTTAAGTAGCTCTATTTATGAAATTAAAAGTTATTTGGTTAAAAGAATCGGGCTATTTTTGGGTGTTTAATCTTGTGTGATGGTTGGACAAATAAAAGACATGAGTTTATTATTAATTTTTGGTTTATTTTACAAAGGGATCAATATTTTTGAAGTCTATTAATGCATCTGTACTTATTAGGAATGTTGATACCCTATTTGAAATATTCAATGAAGTTATGAATGAAGTTGAGTAAAAAAATATAGTTTAGTTAAATACTGACAATGATTTACAAAGAAGCTGTAAGACTATTGCAAAGCAAGTATAATTCTTTTTAATGGCTTCTTGTGTTACACATTGCTTTGACTTGATGTTAGAAAATATAGGAAATGCTAGGTATTTTCCTATTATTGTTAAACTATGAAAAAAGCCAAAAAGAGTGGCCAAGTTCATCTATAATTATGTATGGGTCTTAAATTTAATGAGAAAGGATTTCTCCAATGGTAGGAATTTGTGAGATCCTGCTATTACAAGATTTGAAACAAATTTTTTTATCACTTTAGTGTTTAATTATAATGAAGAAAGAGTTAAGAAAAATGTTTATAAGTGATAAGTAGGTTGTATCCCAAAATGTAAGGTCTAAAGTAAGATTGGAGGTTTTCAGAATTATACGTAATGATATTGAATTTTAATCTCAATGTCAATTTTTCATTCGAGTTTATCAACTTTTGGTGGAGGCATTTCGTCTAGCTGATAGTGATGAAAAGGTAATAATGAGTTATTTTTATGATGTCATGGAGAGGGTGAAGGAAGCAATCAAGGCTAATTTGAAAATAGGTCTTTTTTATACACACCTTATCTTGTAGGGCTTTTTTAATCTTAGTGTCTATTTCACACAAACTTTTACAAAGAAAGCTAAAGTTAATAGAAGAATGCTATTAATTATTACAATAGTTGTTGCCCATAAAATGATACAAGATCTCTTAAGCTCACAAATGGAGATTTATAAGGAGGCTTTTGGTGTTTTTAGGATGCCAATTGTTATTAGTCAAAGAGATAAAATTAATCCAAGGATATATTTTTTCATTTTTGTTATTTGTTGAAAATTAATCACTACTTTATTTTGTTTATAATGCACTTTTATTTGTCTTACTAATTACAGTTTCCTAGTAGGACGAATTCAGAAGTGGTGTTCCAGAATTGCAAAGGTTTGCAATTCAAATTCTAAGTCAATGTGTGAGTACAATAGGATGTGAAAAGAATTGGAGCGTATTTAAATTCATCTATTTTAAGAAAAGGAATAGATTGGAGCATAAAAGATTGGATGACTTGGTCTTTATTCGATACAGTTTAAAGCTTTGGGAATGATATGTTATTATCATTATTAAATTAGATATAATTTCTTATAATATTTTAATAAATTAATTTTATTGCTTACTAGCGCTTTTAATAGAACAAGTAGTTCAGTAGATTCAATTTGCATTGATAATATCGATCTTTTATTGGATTGAGCTTTTGAGGAACTGAGTTTGATATATGAGGTGACTTAGAAGATAATAATGGGTAAGAAAGTATTGACTTGCCATGTAATGAATTTGAATGATGGTGATAAAGAGACTCCTCTTAATGATGAGAATTTTGTACAAAGAATATGGGTTAATGCTGTTTTAGCTAGTATTTGATTGAATTAAATTTTAAATTTTTGTTTCTTTTCTTTATTTAATTTCGCTTATATTTGATGTATATGTTAAATTATATATATACACAAAATATTGTAAATATTTTTGTATTTGTTTTCACTTTTAGTTGGCTCTTCGGTATGAACTTTTGTTCTAAATTGTAATTGTTAGAAAGTCATGGATATTTATTATTCCTTTTATTTGATGTAATTATTTAATTATTATATGATAAAATTGCAATATTTTAAATACTTTATATTGTTCTTAATTTTATATTTGTACGATGATTAAATGATCAGTTTCACATTAATTGAAGTTATTATTTAAATGCAAAATATATGAAAAATAATATTATTAAACATAAATAAATTGTTTTTATTTTAATTTTATTTTATTATAATTTTTAGAGACAAGGTTAATGTAAAGTTATAAATTATACAATAAAATATATTGAAGGATTATTTTGCAAGTTTAAAAAAATTCAGGGAATGTTTTATAAATTTAAAAAATTAGCCAAAATGATAATAGATATTGATTAATACTGATACAATACCATATTAGAACCAAATTTGGCATGAGTATGGGTACAATATGCATAACAATGACAACCACATACATGCAAGGTTTGTGAGGAGACTATGTATGTTGGCCCCTGAATGTTTTTTTTTCAGTTAAGCATGATTTAGATAATTGTGAGGTTTGGATAAGTGAATTTTTGGGAGCTAAATTTTTTTATTTATTATGTCTATGTTAGTGGAATTTATTTCATGGGTTAGTGAAGTAAAAATGGTAAAAATGCATAAAGGGGTATTTTGGATAGTTTACCTAAGGTTAAAAACACTAAGGCATTAAAGGAAGGGTAAGGTAGACTTTTCTCATTCATTAAGGATAAAATAGGAAAGGAAAGGTGTTGCCTTGTGCTTGAGAAGAAGAAAAACGTGGATTAGGAGAAAGAAGAAGTGAAATACGAAAATGAAAAGGTGAGAAAGAGGGGTTTTGGTGAAGTTGAGAAAAGAATGGATTTTTGAGCTAGGTTTCATCTTTTCTTAGTCTTAAAAAGAGAGTTTAAGGTTGCTCAAGAAGGGAAAAAGAAAGAAGAAGGGAAGAGCTTTCTTTAGAGCCAATAATCTCATAAATTGGTGAAGATTCAAGGTAAGTTTATATTTTATACTTTGGATATATGGAAGGGGTTTTGGTTCATAAAGCTTAGGAAATACATGGAATTAAGCAATCTAGAGTAAATTTTAGTGAATATGTTTTATGGGTTCTCAAATTTGAATTCCTATTGAATGGGAATTTTGTCATTTATGAAGGAAATCAAGGAGGGAGGCAAGAGGAGCAAGAGGAAAGACATCCTTAAACCAATTTCTTAAGCAAGGAATTCAAGATGGGTATATGTTTATAATAGAATAAATAAGCCAATAAATGCTTTCCTTGAATCAAGGAAGTTTAATGATTTCAATTGCATTATAAATGTTGCATTTGTTGCTTCTTGAATGAATTGAGAATTTGCTATGTGTTTGATATGTGAATTGGGTTGATGATTTATGAAAAGACTGTGAAAATGATTCTTTTGAAAAGATACATGTTTATGAAATCATGTCTTTGGAAATAGTTTTCGAAATATCTCATGATCATGAAAAACAAGTTTCTAAGAATGTGTCATTTGGGCAAACGGTTTCCAATTCATGAATGACATGTTACGAGGGTTTGGTGTAATCCATTCAAGTATGTCACGTGCACGTTGACCAAGTTAAAGGCTTCTCCCGCCTGCCAGTTAGTAGCACCGAGCTCCTTTATGGATTCCCTCAAGTTTACGGCTACGCAAAACTGCAATGTGGGACTGCGAGAGTGCGTCACGTTTACGACTACACAGGACCATTATGTGGAAATGTGTAGTTCGTCATGTTCATGGATTTACCCAAACCATTTTAATGTACTTATGTGATTATGAGATATTAATAAGTTTGATGCATTCATGATTTGTAGTTTGTGAATTTCGGTTATGAATTTGAGAATGATACTTCGATAAATTTAATTAGTATTTGTATTGACAAATGAACATTTCAAAAGTTTTGCTTATTTTTCCATTATAAACTGGTACCCACGAGTTTTAAGCTCACCCTCATTCCTTCCCATCTCCAGGTGACAAGCAAAAGATCGAGTGAAAGATAATCGAGGCATCACTCCAAAATTAGCATCTTTTTGTGTTTTAAGCTAGATTTGTAACTATAAGGCTTTAGTTGCATTTTAAGCCAATTACTGTTCATGTATCTTTTTGTATTTTGAAATTTTGAGATATTGATGTATTGTGGCTTGAAATGCCCATTAAAGGTTTGTAAAAACTCTTATCATTTGATGTTAATGAGATATGATTGTGTTTTGCCCTAAACAATTCCAAAATTGTTCATTACATTTTCAGTTTTTCCATAAGGGTGAGAAATTGTGTTTTCTGACTTCAGGGGAAATACTGTGTTGATTTATGCTGATTTGGACAAAGTTGTCTTCTTGGAAGTTGTAGATTATTTTTCTAGCTTTCCAATGATATATAGTATAAAATTTTTGGACATTGGAGTTGAGAGATAAGATTATTATAAGTTTGTGATATTGCATAGGATGGACATTCGGGACAGCTACATTATTTTGAAATTTAGACCCTTATAGAGGCAAAATTTGTTTTTGAGGTCTTCAAAGAAGTTGTAGGTCTAAAAGTCCTCTTCAAAACAATCTTTGAATAATCTTAATCCAATATTTTTAGTAAAAGTTATGCCTTTTTTACTAATATAGGTTGGAAGAAGAAAAGCAGAAAGGGAGAAGTCGCAATCGTGCAAAGCATGTTTGTAGAGTCGCGATCGCGACTTCGCGGCCGCGCATGTGCAGGTCTCGATTGTGCAAAGATTTCCCCCTAGACCTGAACATATTCTACTCTTTTGACCATAACTTTGTCATCCAACTTCCAAATGACCTAATTTTTAAAGCATTGGATTTTTAACACATTTTTCTATCTCCACATGAAAATTTATAGCAACAAGATTGATTGAATCAAAGTAAGGGCCTCAATTGGAAGAGTATGAATTGGATATTTTTACTGAACATGCTTCAGTATTTTGATGATATCTTGATCTCTAGAGCTCCAAATGAGATGATTCTTATTTCTAAATGAACTAGATTCATAGGGCTACAAATCCTATAAGAAATAAAAATTTGATTCATTCTTTAAGACCTTCAATTTCTAGATAGAAGTTGAGTATAGTGAGTTTAAGAACAGTCCGAAAATGTTTGACCTATAACTTTTGAATTTTTAAACCAAATTGTATGATTTTGGTGTCATTAGAAACTTAAGACAATAGGGAATAAATGATTTGAAGAAGTCATATTGAAATTCCAATTTAAGGTTTCCCAAAATCTATTCAAAAATAGGGGAAATGAGTTTGTTTTTTATGTTTGACTAGTGTGGGCACGCCACCCTTGTGGGATGCACGTCCAGATGTCACTTAAGATGTCAGTCGTATGCCTCACAAGAGCGGGCTGCCCAACACTTATGGTATCAGAGCAGCTAGGTTGAGGTCCAGGTGTAGGACTAGGTTTAAGAGTATCCTAGGCATAAAATGGCTAGCTTTGAACCACGAAATGATCATGCATTGTTTCGAATGAATAACATTGTTTTAAATGAATAACTTACATTGTTTTAAATTGTTTCACATGATTTGAAATTATTTTATACGATTTGAACAATTTTTCATACTTTGAAAATTGTTTTACATGAACTAAAGGTTTTCAATGGGTTTTATATTGAACGAGTAAAAATGCCGTCTCAAAAAAGAACTCGAGGAGTTATGACTCGGTCTCACTCTCGCTAAGGAAGCACGGATGAATCCTATGTCCCGCAAGATGCGGGGACACATTCTGCTCCAGATTCTAAGGCACCTAGTATGTAACATGAGGTGACTCCACCGCCTCCTCCTATGCCTCAAAAAAACCCCATGGATCCGTATTTCTTTCAATCCTTTATTCAGGCTTTCATATATATTGTGAGTCAAGGTCTCAAGTTCCAATGTAAGCTCTAGTGGAGAGGAGTGGGTAGCATGATAAGCTTCGCAAGTATGAGGCTATGGATTTCAATGGGACTATAAATCTAGAAGAGGCTGAAGTATGGTTGAAGAGTACCGAGAGGGTCCTGATTGAGATGAAGTGCTCGGATGAGGAGAAGTTAGAATATGCAGTCAGTTTGCTACAGAGGGATACGCTCCATTGGTGGGAGTCAGTGCCCCACAATTAGGCCATACCACCAGTACTAACATGGAGAGACTTTTTGAAAGCTTTCAGGAGGAAGTACTTCCCGAGGGTATATATCTAAGAGAAGGTCAAGGAGTTCCTAAATCTCACACAGAGGGATATGAGTGTGAGAGAGGCAGAGTTTGATCTTAGTAATGGTGAGAAGGTTACTTTTAAAGGAGATAGAAGGACACCACCACCCAAGATTGTTTCGACTTTGTTAGCAGACAGGATGATGAAAAAAGGGTGTGAAACCTTTTTAACACACGTTGTGGACACTGATATAAATGAAGGGAAGTTAGAAGGTTTTCCGATTGTGAGGGAATTTTCAGATGTGTTTCTAGAAGACTTACCAGGTTTGCCACCAGTGAGAAAAATCGATTTTGTTATTGACTTGATTCCCGGTACCGCACCCATCTCTATACCACCCCATAGAATGGCTCTAACTGAGCTAAGAGAGCGTAAGGAACAGTTGGAAGAATTGTTAGAGAAGGGGTATATAAAATCGAGTTCATCACCATGGGGAGTGCCAATTCTGTTTGTTAAGAAGAAGGATGGAACATGGTAGATGTGTATTGACTACCAGAGACTTAACAAGGTGACTATTAAGAACAAGTATCCTTTGCTTCGGATTGATGATCTGTTTGACCAGTTGCAGGGAGCAAAGTTCATTTCCAAAATTAATCTCAGGTCAGGCTATCATCAACTCAGAATCAAGGAGTCTTATGTAAGCACGACAACTGTTAGGACTCATTTTAGGCATTACAAGTTCCTAGTCATGTCGTTCGGATTGACCAATGCTCCAGCTACATTTATGGATCTTATGAATAGGGTCTTCAAGGAGCATTTGGATCAATTTGTCATAGTGTTTATAGATGACATTCTGGTTTATTCTAAGAGTAAAGAGGAATATGAGAAACATCTCAAGATAGTATTGCAGACACTGAGAGAGAGGAAAATTTATGCCAAATTCAGCAAATGTGAATTTTGGCTTCATGAGGTGGTATTCCTTGGACATGTAATTTCTGAGAATGGGGTAAATGTTGATCCGAGAAAAATTGAAATAGTGGTGAAGTGGCATGCACCCAAGATAGTGACAGAAGTGAGGAGTTTTTTTAGGTCTGGCAGGTTATTATAGGAGGTTTATGGAAGGATTCTCCATGATAGCTGCTTCACTAACTAGATTATTGAGGAAGAATCAAAAATTTGTTTGGAGTGAGGAATGCCAGAAAAGCTTTGAGGAGCTCAAGCGCAGATTAACAAGTGCTCCAGTTTTGATTTTACCTACCAGAGATGAGGGTTATATAGTGTATAGTGATGCTTCAACAAAGGGTTTGGGTTGTGTATTGATTCAAGGAGACAGGGTGATAGCTTATGTTTCATGGAAGCTAAAGCCTTATGAGTTGAATTACCCGACTTATGATTTGAAATTAGCAGCAGTAATCTGTTGGATCAGAAAATGAAAGCATGATATATTTGGAGAATAGGTAGATTTCAAAACTTTTTAGAAATCATATGTTAGACCCCGATTTTTAAGTGAAATTTAGAAATAATAAGCAAAAAGAAATGAGTGTTATTATGTATATGTTTAGGTATAAATGTATTTATACTTAAAGGAAGGTGGTGAGGAAAGAATCGATGGATTTTGATAATTTTGGGATTTGAATAGATTTGTATAGTTATGAAAGTTAAAGTGACTTAGTGGATTGAAATGGAAGTTGAAAATCAAGAAATAAAGAGTAAAAGTGTAAAAACTTGGAGAATTGTGAAAGTTTGATTTTTTGGCCATTGAGATTTGACCTTTTGATTTAGGCACAATTTGAGAAAATGATCTTCAGGAAACCTGTAGCTTTTGTTAAGAGTTTTCCGTCGCCATAAAGTTTGATATTGTTCGACATCGGGAGTGAAAGTTATGATCAGTCAAAGTTAGGGTTATTTCAGTTTGACTTTGAGAATGTTTGTAAGTGTAGGATTGTGTATGCTGTACTTTGAGGCCACTCGTGGTATGGATTTAGTATGAATTGAAGTAAGTGGTCTTCATGAAAGTTGTAGCTTGTCTTTCAATCTTTCCGACGCTATAAAGTCTTTCAATCTTTCCGACGCTATAAAGTATGCAATTTTTGGATGTAGAAATTGGAAGATATGAAATTTGAAAGTTTGGAGTTTGTTGAGGTGATGTTTAACAGGGCAGTAACTTTGACTAGGTTTTTGACCCCTTTAGAGATGGAAGTGATTTTTGAGTTCTTCATGGAAGTTGTAGAGCTTCCTTTCATCTTTCCATCGATACTGAATTTGTTAATTTTGGATTTCAGGAGCAAAAGATATGATTTAAAAATTCTGAAATTTTCTGCAGCTCTAGATTCTATCCTTAGGCGTGCCCACACCTAGTCTTTGAATTTCTTAGGTGTACCCACGCCTAATCTTCGAATCTCGCCTTCGCTTATAACTTTTTTGTTTGACATCCGATTGAGTTGATTCTTGAAGCGTTGGATTCCTAAGACAATGAATTTCATTTTATGGAAAATTTGTGGATTTATGAGATTAAATTAAGGGTGATTAATTTAATCAAAGTGAGTTGGACTATTTTCTGAACATGGTTCGGTATTTTGAGAAATTCTCGATCTGTGATGATCCGATTGTGGTGATTCTTGAGGCAAAATAAAATTTAGACATGGGGCTACAAGTCATATGAAGAAAGTAAATTTCAATTTTTCCCCTAAGATTTTCAATTTATGAATAGAAGTTTGGATTAGTGTGTAGTTTTTGGATTAGGAACATCTGAAAGTATTTTGAGCATAACTTTTGCTATGGCAATCGAAATGATGATATTCTTGTGTTGGATTAAACTAGAGACATAGGCTACAATTGTTATGAAGACATCAAGTTTCAATTTTGGGTTTAAGGATATCACTTTCTGGATGGAAATAATCGTGCTGGAAAATAATTTAGAATATGAACATATCTGAAATGTTTTGAGCGTAACTTTTGATGTAGTGCTCGAATTGGATGATTCTTGTGGCATTATGAAATTAAGACATAGAGGAACGTTTCTCTACAAGGAAGTTTTGACAAATTCCTTCAAATGTATAGTACGAATCAGATCCGAAAGTAAGCATGACTTAAAGTAAATGTTAGGGGCATTTTGGGAAGTCTACTTAAAGAGAGGGACAAAAGGGTCAATAGGCCCTCATTAAATGACTTGGCCTCATTTAAATAAGGAGGCTGTCGTTTTTATCAAAGGGAAGCACGAAAATTTAACAAAGACAAGAAGAATAAGAAGAGAGAAGAGTGGCGAAGCTTCGGTGATGAAAGAAGAATGAAGAGAGAGGCTTTCGGTGGTGTTGGAGGAAGAAGAAAAGTAAGGAAGTTTTTGATTTTTATGAGTCTTAGAGCAAGATTTTGAGGTTGCTCCAAGAGAGAAAAAGATAGAGGAGCACAAGAGCTTCCTTCCAAGCCAAGAAATTTCGGATTTTAGTGAAGAATGAGGTAAGGTCAAAAATTTGATGTGTGATTTTTGATGAGTTCTTGGTTTAGAAACATGTAAAATGATATGGGTTTGTTAATTCCATGTTTTATTTTGGGAGATTTCATGATAAATTGATTTAATTTTGGATTTATGTGAGTTAGGGATTATGCCTAATTTGTGATTTAGGGATTTTGTGAATTATTGGTTTAGAATCATAAATAATAGTATGGGTTTGTGGAATATGATATCAATTTTGAAAATTATGGGATTTATGATATTGAATTTGTGTAAATTGGTTTAGGCCAATTTTGGAAATTGTGGATTTTGAAAATTGGTGATTTAAATAGCTTGAATATGTGAGGAATTGATGTTTCCTAAGCTTAATTTGAGAAATTATGATTTTTATGATGTTAAATTGTGGTGATATTGCTTTAGGGAATTTTAAATTGGAAGGAAGAAAGAAGAAATGGTCAAATTGGAGCTTGGAACAAGTTTCTGGCATTAATTCGAGGTGGGTAGCACATTTATATTTTGATTTGTAAGCTATATATGAATTTTTGAAAATTAAAGAAAGCAAAAATTGGGTTTTTGATAAATTATCGTTTCTGTAAATGTCTGAAAAATGTTGATTAATGTTTGAAATTATGAGTTCCGAATGATTTTTGAATTATCTGAAAAATTGGAACAATGTGCTTTATGAAATTGTATACGTTTTGATATATGTTTGAAAGAAATAAATTGCA
>JANITW010000234.1:38967709-38985071 GCA_027564335.1 Erythroxylum williamsii | reverse complement strand
GCTATACATCTAAAAATCTCATTTTTGAAGGAAAGTATTGACATCAATATATCCTTCATATATGCTAGTTATTTCGGGTTTTAAAGGAAAATTTTATGGAATAACCGCAGACATATTAGCAACTCCATCACAAAGCCTTGTTTGATTTGTGGAGACTTTAACTCCACCCTTTATGCATTGGAAGCTCAAGGTCATCCTAACCTCAGAAACTTTTCAACAGATTTCAAGGACTGTGTTGATCACATCGGTGTAACAGACCTCAAACATGTAGGAACACCTCTACACTTGGTTTAATAAACAAGGTTCAAATTAGTTTATCAAAAAGAAACTCGACAGAGATCTTGTAAATGATCTTTGGCTGCACCATTTTCCTCACATCATAGCTACATTTAAAGATCCATTGTTTTCGGACCACACTTTAATCACAGTTGAGAACATGTTCCGGCAACATATACAACACAATCCTTTAGGTTTAACAAGTTTCTTGCTCACGAACCTGGCTTCCATGAGGCTTATAGGAAAGGGGTAGAGTCTTTTGTTGTAGGGACAAGGCAATTTGTTTGTCTACAAGAACTGAAAATTATTAAAGCTAAACTCAAATTGTTGAACAACTCCAAGGGACCTACAGCCTCAGCTGTTACCTCTATCAAAATTGATTTTGAACATATACAACAAAAGCTTGTATCTAAGCCATTTGATCAAACATTGTTGGATGAAGAAAAACAGATCTTTCAAAATAATTAGAGGCTATGAAAAACCACTCTTTACTTTTTCAACAGAGAGCTCGTGTTAACTGGCTCAAAGATGGGGACAGATGCCCTAACACAATCCTAGCCAGGTTAAATCATAACAAGCTATACTTAATTACCTCTAGTGAAGGGATAATTCTACCAACCTCTCAGGACATTCAAGCTGAAGCTGTTAAATTCTTCACCTCTTTACTTGGTATGCTTAGCTCATTTGTCACATCTCAAGAAAAGTCACATAAACTCACCTTGGCTCAAATTACACCACTTGACTTCGCTAATTTAATTAAGCCCGTCAAGGATGACAAGATTGAAAAGGTGGTTTTTAGTATGAACTCTCGAAAAGCCTCAGTGCCAAATGGCCTAAATGGATATTTTTCCAACATTCTTGGAACACTATCGGAAGCATGGTCAAGAGTGCAGTATATGAATTTTTCCTTAACATTTCCCTTCTTAAGGAAATCAGTCGAACCTTCTTGTGCTTGATTCCTAAAGGTCCTAACCCTTGTAATTTTAGGGATTACAAACCTATATCTTGCACCAACTTCCTTTATAAAATTATCTCAAAGATTCTTGCCACTCGGTTGAAGGCAACAATTGCTCCCTTAGTTAATGACAACCAAGGTGCATTCTTGAAGGACCAAAATATAGGGGACAATGTCCTCATCGTACTATAATTGTTAAAGGATACTCTAGAGCACACAGCTCACCCAATTGCAACATGAAGATTGATTTTCATAAAGCTTTCAACAGTATTAGTTGGGAATTCTTATGGCAAATATTGGCAGTGTATAGATTTCCAACTCAATTTATCAAATGGTTGCAATCATGTATTTCCTTTACAACCCTCTCTATACTGATAAATGGAAGCCCCGTCATGAATTTTAAAGTAGCCCACAGCCTCAAACAGGGGGATCCCCTATCTCCTACCTTTCTATCTTATGCATGGAGAACCTTAATGCCATTATCAAGCAAGAAGTGCAAAACAACCCAATCTTTTGATATCACACAAAATGCAAAAAAATTGGAGTGACTAACCTCTACTTTATAGATGATTTGCTTTTATTTTGCCTGGAAAATATGGATTCCATTCTCAAATTTAAGCAAGCTCTTGACACCTTCAAATTATACTTGGGCTTGGAGATAAATATAAAAAAAAAGTCACTTCATTTTCTCCAAAGGTGCAAGCAATTTGGAGCCTCTCATAGTTGCTGCTACGAGCATGAAAAAAAAAAGTCCTCCCATTATGCACCTTGGTCTCCCCGTGTCTACAAAATGTCTGAATAACCTGGACTGCATTCCTCTACTCGAAAAGATCACAAAACAATTTCAATCATAGTTGAACAAATCACTTTCCTATGTCGGTAAATTGCAACTCATTAAATTGATTCTCAATGCATATATACTGGAGCTCCCACATATTTTTATCCCAAAGCATCATCAAATCAATCAAAAAATTTCTCAAGAATTTCTTATGGATCCATCCGAATGGCTCCCCAAGAGTTGTAAAGGTTAAATGGTCTAACTTTTGCTTACTGAAAGAGGAAGGTGGCATCAATTTATACCCCATTAAAATAACTAATCAAGTATTACTCCTTACTTGATTATGGTGGATTTTGATTGACAAAACTTCTCTCTGGATCAAATGACTACAATCTTATTTCCTTCAAGGTAAAAGAATCTAGGCAATCTGAAAAAATCCATCAAATTCATTTTTTTTAATCAGATCGTCCTGCTCCAAGATAGTGTACAACAAGAGATGTCTTGCAAAATAGGAGACGACATATCAGTAACCTTCTGGTATGACAACTGGTCAAGCCAGGGAACCTTGATCAGCTCTTTACACCTTCTAGGGGCTCACATGCTTCCTCTGCACGCTAGATTAGACTCCCTAATTTAAAATAGAGTATGGCATTTTCACCTCAGTTAAGACATCTTCAACTTGGCAACCCCCCAACTTGAACATGCATGATACATTTTTATGGAAGGAAAAACCTGTTCATAACATCACAAACAAGGATATCTAGTAGCTATTATAGCATCGAAGCTCCAGAGTTGACTAATTTAAAATAGTATAAAATAAGTGCCTTACACCACGACTCTCCTTTATTCTCTGGTTAGCTATTAAAAACAAACTCAGCACCATAGATCGCATACCTTCGTGCAAGTTGATAAATCTTCTCCCATGTGCTTGGCCTATGAGGAAACATGAAACCATCTCTTCTTTGAATGCTCTTTCAATAATGATATCTAGAAATATATCACCATGAAATGTTAATGGCTCAACTTGGGGGAGTCACTTCTAGACATATTCTTACATCTATCCAATCAGAATGCATATATGAAAGTCAACCAAATGATACACAATGTTACTCTGGGTCTCTGTGTTTATTGATTATGATAAGATAGAAATCTCAAATGTTTTGGAAAAAAACATTATTCTTAAGAAACCTTGAAATCAATGATCCTCACTAAAGTAAAGGAGCACATCTTATTGCAAAATTTGAACCAAAATGGTAGTCGTAGTATCCCAGCATCACTGCACCTCTAGCAATAATGCTATCACCCTCTAAGTTTCTAGTTTTGTTTTAAATATTTGCCTTGTTTTGCGAGGATGTAAAGGGTAACCCCCTACGATGTCCATCTCTTTTGTAAGACCTTTACTTTCTATTTATTAATTCAATTTCTTTTTTAAAAAACTTCATGGCTTATAATAATTGGAGTATTGGAAACAATTAATAATATTTTAATGCTTTGAAAAGTTTTCTAATGAAAGCTTGAATGTTTTGAGTTGTCCCTCAAAACATTTGGCATTCTGCTCCTTCCAAAGAGCATAAGCTTCCCAATTAATTAAAAAATTAAACCAAAAGCGTCACCTTTACAAGTGGACCTAACTTGGTCAACTAATGAAATAAAAAGTGACTAAGATGTATGGTAAAATGGAAGCTCGTATTTTTCAAAAACAATAATAAAATGGAAGCTTGTAATTCCTTTCAATTTGTCTATGGTTGTCAAGCTATGTCTAATAGCTAACCAAAGAACAAAGGAAGCATTAGTGATCTACTGGGAAACCAGAATAATTTCCATTATTAGATTTATGGTCTATTGGTTTTGAATAATTGTAAGCAAGACATTTTGATAAATTTCCTGATTTTATGAAACATCCATTTAAGTTAATCTTTCTTATTTGGTTCATATAATTTGGACCATTATCCATAATAGATGTTAGTATTATGATTCAACAACCCCAATTTCATTTGTCTATAACTCTATTAACTTTGGAATTTAGGGGGATGAGTGGTTTCAAATTCTCTAATCCTCAGAGATTGTGCAAAGTCATACCAAAATTAGGTTCTTTCTCTATGGCCAATTATAAACTTGATTACTTAGTTTTAAAATTCCTCATCTTGAGGAGTTAGTTGTAGGACTAAGAATTAGATGGTTTAATCTTAACACACCAGAAGCTTTGTCCCTTACTAATATAAGTATAAACCCATTTAATCCAAATGGATTGGCAATTAGTGAACATTTTCCAAATTTTCCTTATGAAAAGCTTTTTATTTATGATTTTGATAGAAATTATCATCTAAACCTCCTTCCTTTATCGATGTATAAATCTCTGTCCATTTTACTTTTGTTCCTAGTTAAGTGTTAGAAACTCTAGTTTATAAGAAATTCTTTATCATTTTCTTAATATTCTTTATTAACTATTGAGGTAGGAATAGATGTAAAGACTATTGGATATGTAGATTATTTAAAATTGAGGCAAGGATTTGGAGCTTTCCAATATAAGAGAGAAAGATATTATTCTAGTGATTAATTATCCTCTAACTACACTAAATAAAGACTGACACTCTATAAAGGATAGTCTCTTATTAGAGATAGGGATGCTTAGGCATTTAAAAGGTAAGTTTTAGTGTGAATGTCCTAAGATAGTTGAAAGATAATTGACCTACCACTAAGCAGAAGGAGATCATTAGCAAACAAATGAATAAATAACTTCAATTTCTTGAACTTGTAATAAAATTTGAAGCATTAATCTTGGTCAATCTTGTAGGATATTAATCTTATAGGCACATCCATGTATACAGAGAAGAGATAGGCAGGGATAGGATCTCCTTGATTTAGTCCTTTAGGACCTCAAAATATGGAGGTGGGATCACCATTGATCAAGATAGAGATGTACAAATGCATCTTTGAACCCAGATGATAGATTGAGCAAGAAAACCAAATGCAACTGAGGAATCTAATATGAACCTCCAACAAACTAAGTCAAAAGCCTTGTTAAAGTCTATCTCCATAGAGTAACGACTCATCATTTTCCTCCTTTTAAGTCCACTGAAGAGGTATTAAACTAAGATTAGGTTATCTCTAATGCTCTTACCATTTATGAAAATACTTTGCTCATATTGATGAGGTTTATTAATATTTCTTTAAGATTATTAGCTAGAATTTTGGAAATGATTTTATAAATGATGTTGCAATAAGAAATGAACCTATAATCATTCAAGGAATTAGGGTTAGTCTTTTATGAATAAGGCTCACAAATGTGTTGTTTAATTCTTTGACTATAATACCTGTTGAGAAAAATTCCTGAATGTATTGGAGATAAGATTTTCTATCAAATGTCAAGTTTTCTAAAAGAAAAAGGCATTTAAGCCATCTGGACCTAAGGCTTTATCAAGTTTAAGGTTGAACAAAGTTTGTTTAATTTCCAAAGCATTAAAATATTTAGTGAGTAATTCCTTTTGAGTCGAGGAAATGAATTAGAAATGAATAACTTGAGTTCTTATAAAATAAAACAGGTTTGATTAGGGGGTGCCAATAAGTTATTGAGATAATTGAAGATGAACTCCTCAATATTTGAATGTATGTTAATAGTTGAACCATCCTTAATCCTCAGTGAGCAAATTTTGTTTATATTTCTTCTACAAAGTATGGCATTATGAAAGAACTTAGTGTTCTTATCTCCTTCCTTAAGCCGATTGACTTTAACCTTTTGTTTTAGCAAAGAGTGGTGATTATGCAATGCTTGTGAATAAGCTTCAAAAGCTTTGTTTTCCCTAACTTTAAAAGAAGAGTCTTCAAGGAAGAGGTAGGTTTGAGATTGAAAGATAGCTAAAGATTTCCAAACCTTGGTAATTTTAAACTCAATGCTCTTGACTCTATTAAAATGCATCTTTCTCTAATTTTAAAATTTGAAGTTTTCTCCCAAGTTTAAAAGCTTCACAACCCTTAACCTAGAGGTTTAGGCCCTTTACCACTGTCTCTTTAAAACCGTTAGTATTGAGTAGAAAATTATTTAATCTAAAAAGGAATATTATATCAATATATTTAGTTCCCAAAGTTACCTCAGTTGAAGAGCGACCGGAGCAAAGAGATGTTGTGAGACATATTGAGCTTGTATTTTGAAAGCCAAAAAGGATTACCAAAGCATGATTTAATTTTCTACTAATCAACCAACTATTCTCCTATTATGTTATTCTATGTATAATAAGCTCCATTATGTATAAGGTTTGTAAGTTGAGTTGAGCATAAACAATTTGATTGACTTTTTCTGGTTGTCAATTATGACATAACCGCAAGTGCTTGGCATAGTTTTAGCTAGTACTGACAAGTACATGTCGATCCTACGAGGAATATGAGTAGTAATAATAACCATTATCCTATTATCTAGTCTACAAAATTGGTTTTGATTTTTAATTTAAAAGAAAATAAAACTAAAGCAAGCAAAATAAATGAGTGGTAAGATTGAATTAGAGAATTAAGGAAGCATTTAGTAAACTATCGATATTAGAAAATTAGTAGCCTTAACAGATTAATCATTTATTATGCAATTGTTTTATTGATTTATTGGACCGTGGAGATTTTTATTGTATACTAATAACTGACCTTGACTCTAATAGCTACTAATCCTAAGGCTTTCATTTCATCAAATGCTCATAGATTCATTTATACTTTTCATTCATTACAATGAATCATACCATATTTCCTCATTTAATTTCATTTCTTGCTTTTCAATTCCATTTAAAAACAAATCATTCACTATCAATTCCATTTAACTCAAAGAACCATTTTAGTCCATAATCAAACATAAACATCAATAACAAAAGCATAAACACATATACACTCTCATCCTCAACTTGCTAAATTCACCTACCTTAATCTCATATAACAATTCACATTCTTGAATTGTCTTTTTCTTTGCACATAAATAATTCACCACAAATTCCTCATTTAACGTCAATTTACCAATACTAAAGTCCAATAAAAGATTGGGGTCCAACAGATGTAATGAGAATAGCTTGAATTTGATTGTGCCAAATGAGATAATTGGATGAGTCTAATTGTGTGGTTAATAAATTTATGATTTGGTTGAATGGTAGAGTGGGAGAGGTGAAGTCGGCCAATGCGATTATTGTGATAGGGGTTTGTTGTTTCTAATGTGTCTATGAGAAGGTTAGGTGTTTGATGAAATGACCGTGTCTGTGGTTTGTGTTGATTGCAGGATTATGGGCGGGTGTGGCTGAACAAGATGAAGTGTTTGTGGTTGAATGATGCGACTAATGTTTCAGCTCTGATACCATGAAAGAATAGAAGCAGAAAAAGGCAATCGGTATGTAATCAAATTGTATTTCTTGTATATTTTGTTGAATAGCTTTACATGTATTTATACACATTTTTGGTATATGATAATAACTAATATGATATTGAAGATCATATGCGATATACAAGATAAAATAAAATAAGGTACTAAATAAATACATATAAAGAGGAAATCATATTTATGAGATTGCATGAAGATTTGCATATATTTATCACGAACCTTATTAGTAAAAGGAAAATACTTTTCAAACCTTTGAATTTTAATGCCTATCCACAAGCTTCCAAAATTCAGTCGTCAAGCCCTTGGGAGTTGGGACCAGACCATTATCCTAGAGAAAGTCACATTCGGTTATTGAATTTGGAATGCCCAACGACTCAAGGAACCCCTCCTTTTGTAATTTTCTATTAACTATAAGTTGATAAGAAATCATTACTTAAATATTGGTTGATATATGATGCAAGTGTAAGGAATTGATGTAAACAATAGTAAGTGACACTTCTCACTGAATATGTGGGAACAATTCACTTCTTGGAACCACGTTTCTAAAGAGATACAAAATTTGACAATTTTAATGGGAAATTTTTTTGTTAAAATTTGACGGACATATTATATCAAACACAAAACCATGCATGAGGATTATGAATTAATGGGTGAAGGGATAAGCAACCTAACATTAAAGCCTAAGTTGACCATGGACAATAAAAACTTGCTTTATATCTAATTTGGACTAAACCAGGCAAAGTGGAAGCATACAATAATTGACTACGAAATTATATTTAGAGTGGGGCTCATGCACAACTAATTCCAAATCTCTAACGTTCATATTGGTCTTCATTACACTAGATAACTATAGTAGCCTTCCCCATTAATATTTTGTTGGATTAAAGGAAGAAAAAACCTCTCATCCTAATTTCGAATATTAGATGATGATATTATATCAAACCTTAACTACCATAAGTTGTAAAATTAAAGTCAAATCTACTTTTGCTTTTGACACATAAATGTACTTTTCTTAAAGAACTCGTCGTCTTTAGTTTTAATATAATATAATTATAGTAAAAAAATAATTCCAATAAAAATAATAATTAGTATTAAGCAATTGGTATGAATTATTAGTAAGCCCTCTTTTTTGTATGTAATTACGAATTAGTACAAAAAAATGGATACCAGACCATACTGACCGGTACCAATTGTTATGTGTCATAATTGTGGAAGGCTTAAGGTAATGATCGATATTCGAAATATTGGTGAATACCAGTCCTAATTTATAATATAGGAAAACTATGAGACTAAAATGCAAAAAAAAATCTTCTGCTATCTAGTATTTGCTCTTCTTTTCACCTTCGATTCTTTATTCTTCAGTTTTTCAAATCGTGTCATTTCTATCCGTCGTCAATCTTCAGAGTGTTGTCATCGTGCATCTATTCACTTGCTTTACTTCTTTGTTGTGATCATAACTTTCTCAGTTCACCTCCTTTATGGACTTGTCTATGTTCTGCTCTTGGTTAGGAACATGGGATACAAAATTTGTGTGTTATGTATAGTATGTTGTGGTGAGTTTATGACACTAGAGTAGTGTATTATGCTTGTGGTGGCATGGTCTCAGGTTTGGTGTGTGTAAGTAAGTTGTAGCTTTATGTAGTTGTGTTGTGCCCTATAGGTGGTGTGGCTTGGCTTATGGAATACATATTGTGTTTATGAGAATATGCTACTAATGTTGGTATGTATGGGTCTGGTTTGGCCTAGTGCACGTGGGTTGACATAGTTATGTTGGTCTGGTGTGCGTGATTGATGTTGGTGAGTGTGGTCTGGTTTGGTGCATGTGAGTGGATGTGGTTGTCTTGGTATAAGGCGTGTGGTTAGTGTTTGTGTGTGTGGTCTGGTGGTGGCACGTTTGGCTAGTGACTAGTGTGGCCTTATACGTGTGATTAGTCTAGTGTGGCCTTGTGTGTGTGGCTATTGTGGTATGGCCTTGTGTGGTCTAGTCAGTTGGTTTCAATATATATGGTTGATTAATTATAATTAATGGAAGGATTGTTAAGTATTGAATTTTTATTAGATAAAGTTTTTGTGTTTTCTCATTTCTATTTTAGGATTGAATAATTTCAATTAAGAGAATTGAATCAATTGATTAAAGCTTAGAAAATTTATGAATCACAGTTTGTAAATCATAATCTTTTTCTTTTATTTTTCTCGTTTTAAAACATTAATAATTAGTCATTTTTGTTACTAATTTTGATTATATGTACTTTGGAATGGATAATATATTAATGATTAATCATTCTTATTATTAATTAAATATAGGGTAGCTTAACTTTTTTAATTATACGAAACATTAGGTAATTTAATTTTTATAATTATATTAAACCTAAATTAACTTAATTTTTCATAATTACATTAAATGATTTGTAAGATTTGTTATAAGTATATTCAATTCATTAGTCTAACAATTAAACAATTCTCCATACTTATAATGTGAAATTACAAAACTTATGCAAATCTTAATATTCTTGTCTTGTCAGTATTAGTAAATAGGAGGGTATATTTAAATCACAACTTTTGTTTTATTTATTGTTATGAATCTTTTTTGGGAAAACCTTTATTATTACCATGAATTTATCTACATTTGTAGCTTTTTGTGATGTGTAAATATCTTTTATTATGAAGTTATCTATTTTATGTCTTTAGAGACATAAGTCATTCTATAAATGGTATTTATTTAAGTCTATTGACTATTGAGTGTTAAACTATTACATTTTAGATTTTGGAATAATTCATTTGACTTTTTAATATGTCTATTTCATGTTCAAATTGTTTCATCTACATATTAACTTAATTTCAACGTATGCCTTCATTTATTTTACAGATAAATGGAGGAAAGTTCGAGTACTCCTAATAATTCAGTCGCTTCAAGTTTAGGAAGATTTGATGATCCAACTTGGGTTCATTGCTAAATTGGTTCTTGGAATGAAGAATCATACCATTTGTTTATATTGCAACAAATATTTAAAAGTTAGGGAAATCACCAGATTAAAGAAGCATTTGGCTAGGATCAAAGGTGAAGTGCAGCCTTGTAAGAAAGTGAGTCATGATGTGGAATGAAAAGTGAAGACTTTACTCAAATAATATTAGCATGAGTAAGATAGAAGGCAAAGATTGAACTAGGAAATTGGTAGTGGAAGTTCTTTTGTTGGTGATCAGGATGATAGTAGAGATGTCGAAGATAATAGTATTATACCCAGAGAAATGTTCCCAATTGTCTTTTTTTTTTTTTGCACCATGAACAACTCATAGCCTCTAATCTGTAATGTCTTGCAATATAGAGAAATGGCTCATAATATGGATATTGCAATGGCTAGATGGTGGTACGACTTAGTTATAATATCCAATGCTTCCCAATCTTATTATTATCAACCTATGGAGGATATTATTACCTCTTATAGTCCAGGATACAAAGCTCCTTCAATTGATGACTACAAAGGTAAACTTCTGAGTAGCTTTTTTTTATGAAATAAAAAATTATTTAGATGAAAGAAGAATGATTTGGGCTACTTATGGGTGTTTAATCGTGTGTGATGGTTAGAAAATATAAGTGATGAGCCTATTATTAATTTTTTGGTCTATTCTGTAAAGGGGACAATTTTTGTCTAACTCTATTAATTCATCTAACCCTGTTATAAATGTTGATACTCTATTTCATATATTTGATGAAGTTGTGAGTGAAGTTAGGACAGAAAATATTATTCAGTTTATTACAAACAATGACACTTCTTATAAAACAGTTGGAAGAAAATTGCAAAACAAATATTGTTCTTTTTTAAGGATTCCTTGGGCTACATATTGCATTGACTTAATTTAGAAAATATAAGAGATGTTAGGTATTTTCCTATTATTGATGAGACTGTTCAGAAACCCAAAAAGGTTACTAAGTTTATCTACAATTGTGCATAAATCCTGAATCTAATAAGAAAGGATCTCATCAATAGCAGGAATTTATATCGTCCTGCTATTATAATATTTGCAACTAATTTCATATCGCTTCAATGTTTTATTTTGATGGAGGAGTTGAGATAAATGTTTACAAGTAATAATTGGGTTACATCTTAGCATACTAGGTCTAATAATGAATTGGAGGTTTTTGAAGATAATAAAATTTGGTCCTAATATCAATTTGTCATTCGAGTTTGTGAGCATTTGGTGATCATACTTTGTTTGGTTGATAATGATGAGAAGACAACAATGAGTTATTTTTATGATGTCATAGAGAGGGCAAATGAAGCAATTAAGGCCAAACTGAAAATTAGGTAGTCTCTGTACACCCCTGATATTACAATCATTAATAAGAGATGTAAAAGGTAACTTTACTCTCAATTATTTGTAGGTAGGATATTTTTGAATCTTAATGTTTATTTTAGACCACCAAGTTTTACAAATAAAGTTGAAGTTGATCGGTGAGTGCTATTAACTATTACAACAATTGTTGCTCATAAGATGATACAAGATCTTCTAAGCTCACAAATGGAGTTTTAAAAAGAAGCTTTTGGTATTTTAAGATGTCAATTATTATTCACCAAAGAAACAAACATAATCTAAGTATATATATTGTTACTTGTTAAAAATTAATCATCACTTTATTTTGTTTATAATGCTGCTTTTTATTGTCTTATAGTTACTTGGTGGGACCAATTTGGAAGTTGGTATTCCAGAATTGCAAAGGTTTGTTATTCAAATTGTGAGTCAATGTATGAATGTAATAGGGTGTGAAAATAATTGGCACATATTTGAATTCATCCATTCTAAGAAAAGGAATAGATTGGAGCATAAAAGAAGGAATGACTTGGTCATTGTTTGATACAATTTAAAGCTTCGAGAAAGCTATGTTATTATCATTATTAAGTTGGATATAATTTCTTGTAATTTCTTAATTTTTATTTTATTTATTTACTAGGATTCTTAATAGAATAGGTAGTTTTGTGTATCCAATTTGCCTTGATCATATCGATTTTTTAGTAGGTTAAGTTTCTAAAGAACCATGTTTGATAGATGAGAGTCACTTGTAAGAAAATATTGGATTAGAAAGTATTAACAAGTTATTTGGTGCAATGAATTTGAAAGATGGTGAAGATAAGGCTCTTCTCAATGATGAAAATATTTTACTAAATGAGAATTAGGGTCAATACAATTTGAGTAGGTATTCGAATGAATGAAGTTTCAAGTTTTTATTTTTCGTCTTCTTTTAATTTCACTTATATTTTATGTATATGTTAAATTCCATATATGCAATGTAAATATATCTGTAAATGTTTTTATTTCAAGTTTCACTTTTAATTGGTTGTTTCCTCGACGTAAACTTCTTTTGCAAATTGCAATAGTTAGAGGGTCATGGATATTTATTATTTATTATTTGATATTTTGATATAATTATTATTTGTATTTTGAAAAATAATGAATATATTAGTACCATCAAAGGCAAAACAAAGAGTATTCACAATGTGTACAAGAACATCTTAAAAAAATGAAGTCAAGTGATGCAAGAGAAAAGTCAAAAATTAGGTTTATAAGTAAGACATTAGTAATCTTGTTTAGTACAAAGGAAGGTTAATTGATTCTCCAGTTGACGAGTTGTTGTTATCTGAATGAGTATTTCTCCTAATAAATGAAGATGTGTGTTCTAATTATGCCACATTGTAACAACCTTTCCTTGGTGCTGACATTGTTATTGAATATCCTTTGGTTTCTTTCATTCCATATTCTAGACTAGGTAGGTGAAAGCTGGCTTGAAGAACCATAATGTTGCACCAAAGAACAAATTGCCTATAATGGACCAGTTTTATGAGAAAAATTGTATGTTGAACTCATTTGGGCCTGGAGCTTTATTAGGAGCCAAAGATTTTAAGGCATTCATAACTTCAGATCTAGTAACAGGAGATGCTAGAGCCTCATCCTTTTGATTATATACTTTTTGTTGAACTATTTCCTCAAAAAATTTCGTAAAGGAGTAGGCAGAAGAAGTAGAACCTAATAAAGATTGGAAATAATAGGTAGCTTCATTAATGAATTGGCTTTAAGTTTGGAGGAAGTATCTATTGCTTTCGAGAGCAATGATTTGGTTT
This sequence comes from Erythroxylum williamsii, assembly GCA_027564335.1. NCBI lineage: Eukaryota > Viridiplantae > Streptophyta > Magnoliopsida > Malpighiales > Erythroxylaceae > Erythroxylum > Erythroxylum williamsii. The sequence goes on along the minus strand of JANITW010000234.1, from coordinate 38,971,605 downwards.
GAGGCTTTCCTAAAAGAGAAAGATCTGTGGAAGAAGGTTGTATTTTTATCCCCATATTTAATCCACTTAATTTTAGATATTTGTTTCAAGAAGGAATAATCAAAGTTAACAGCTTTTGAATAATTCGTTAAAGTGATATTTTTTGCCTCTTGAAGCCTTGGACAGGTAGAATTGTTGTACAAATTATTTTGAGTTGTGTTAAGAGTAGTTTTGGTTATGTTTAACAAGTAATGGGCATTCCCCACATTTTCCTTGTCAAAGGTTTTGACTTTATCTTTAATGCTTTTGATTTTCATAGAAAATTGGAATCATGTGGAACCAAAGAAGTGAGTACCTAAGCCTCTTCTCATAACATCTTTAAGACTAGAAATGGAAGTGAGGAAGTTATTGAATCAAAAAGGATGGTTAGGAGGAGTAAGGTCTAGATCAAACTTAACCACCACTAAAAAGTGATCAAAGATGCTTGTATCGGGGAAAAATACACCAAAGTTAGGAAAGTGTTGTAACCAAAGCAAGTTGGATAAGCCTCTATCAAGTTTTTTCCTTAAGAAAGTCTCATTACTATGCTTATTACTCCAAGTGAAGAAATCCCCCCCAGAAAAATCAAAAACCTAGATATTAGCCAAACAGTTCTTTAGATTATAAAAAATAGGCCTATTGGAATAATGACCTTCAGCTTCATCTTGACCAAAGATAGAATTGAAATCACCTACCAAAAGTCAAGGTGAGCTGATACCATGTGCTAGCTCTTTTAACTTTCTCCAGAGAGGAAGTCTTTCAAAGCCCTGATTGAGAGTATAAATAATATAAATATCTAAGACCTTGCAGAGATGTTTAGAAAAGACCTATAAGTGGATCAACTGATCAGTAATGGTGGAGCTCATTATTTCAGCCTTATCATTATTGTAGATTACTAAAATCCTTCCAATAGGGTGATAATCCTGATTGGCAGTGAACCCCCGATTGTCAAGTTTCTTTATCTTGATTTCCAGAATACCCATTAATGAGGGCTTATTTTTAGTAATAAAGTATTTGATCACTCGTTTTTTTGTAGGTTAATTCAAGCCCCTAATGATCCATATGTTAACTAACATTGGGAAGTAGAAGCACATTGTGATTGCAAGTAGGGGTTTCACTAGCTTTTCCCTATACAATAGGAGCAATATCTACAATGTGCTTATTATATGATTATTAGTGTCTATGGTATGGTTAACACCTTCTATATTCTGTTTATTGATGGCTATCAGGGTATAAGGATCCTCACTTGAGTCATTAATGAGAGAAGTTAAGCTTCTCCCATCAGTTCTTCAAAACTAAATGTTTTAAACACTTTGCCAGTTGGTTGCCAAGTTTTTTTTGGTTCAACAGTAGGGGGTTTCCACGCATGTAATGGCCACTCCCATCTGACACATGCACATGCGCCATTCGATCACATGTGCACATGCTTGACCAAAATGACATTTTAACTATCTCACTTTCACTATATCACGTGGCATCGTAATTAAAATCACAAATCACAAATCACACATTTGCTAAAATCCAAAATTTTCCCATTTTATATCATAACCATAATGTACATTGTAGCTTTAAATTCAACATCATCCATATATATACAACATCGTCCTATGAGCATAAACGGCTTAGTCTATATAGTAAGCTACAAACATGAGGAATGCATAAAAGACAATAACAGACTATGTTTTCAATTCCCAAGTAATCGACCTTTGAGCCATGACTGATCATCAAAGTTGCAAAAAATATGCCTCTATGGAGTCTTAGAAGTTAGGTCGTCTCACTTTTGAACCTGAAATTAACAACGGTGCAATTTTGATGAGTTTTGCAAACTTAGTAGAGTAACGATCCTTGATGGTTCACTCATCTTATAAAACACAATCAATTAGAAATATATTGTCACACAGTTCATATCAACTTGATTAGCATCAAGTTCTATCACAACAAATTCTATTTCAGTCAAACAATTTAATCAAACTATCACTTTATTACACTTAAATAAAACAAAACCATTAGTTTAATATCATGCATTCAAACGTATAATGTTCTTATAGCTTTACAAATTATTTAATGAATTCAAATCATATGTAAATATTATATGTATAAGACTCACATTTGTTTTTACATTATTGTCACTGTGTGCTTTTTCAATATCCTGTTTCACCAGGCTCGTTTATCATAGTGAGCCTTAGGCTCTAACCATATATGTTTGAGCTTTAAGCTCTTTTCAGTACTAGTATTAGTTAGTAGCAACATCAATCACAACTACCTTTATATTATATGTATTGAAATGAAATGCATGCCATAGTTCATTCAATACAATCAATCACTTTCATTCACATTATCTTAGTTAATATAGTCAGTCATAACATTCAGTCATTTTTAATTGAGAATCATTTAGACAGTCTCATTCACATACAATTAGCACTTCTAATGATATTCACATGCATCAAATTTCCTCGGAAATTTCATGCCTGGAATCTAGCACTCAATCAGTACACATTCATCACATATCAAATTCAATTAAGTAATATCAAATCAAATTAAAGTGAGACTGTTGGACCCCGAACCTAGAAGTGAAAATTAGAAATATGGAAATGACAGTAAATGAGTGTTTTGTTATGTGATTTGTGTTATAGATGAGGAAATGTGATTTATGTATGATGATGGGCTGAGAAGCCTTAAGCATGAATCATGTTTAGCTATGTAAGACCCTATGAAAAATCAAGAGATTATGAATGACAAGATGATATGGAGTGTAGGAAATCATATGATTTGAGGCTGAGATTTGGAAATTTCTAAATGATAGTTGAAAATGATGTGCAATTAAGAAAGTGAAGTTAGGATGAATGTTAAATGTATATGCTGGATTCAAGGGAAATTAAGGAATGATTGAAATATAATTGGCTAAAGTAGCCTTCTTTGAAGTTGTAGCTTGATCTTTTATCTTTCCAAGGAGACTAAGTATGCGAGTTTTCGATATCGGAGTTAAGAGTTATAGTTGGTACAAGTTATGATGTTATTTGAGATTTATGTTAGTGACAGCTTTGATAAATGTTTGAGGATTGTGATTTTGATGAACCAATTTAGTTGAGATTTGAGAAATTCATGAATTTAATTTGTTGCTTGAAGTGTTATGAAGTGTTTAGGTCTTTGAGTGAGTAAATATGTGAAGATTATAAGTGTATGTGATGGTAGTTTGGATGTGAGAAACATTGGAAAAGTGGTTGAAGAGGTTTTAGAATCCGCATGTCTGTTAAACGGATATGGGAGTCCGTTTAACGGACAGCTACGGGTCAAAAGGACCCCTTGCTATGTGTATGTTCGTTAGACGGACATAGGTGTCCGTTAAACGGACTTTCTCGGATGATTTGGGACAATTTTGGCCGTATGTGTCCGTTAAACGGACGTAGACGACTACGGGTCACCTTGGAAACTTGCGATTTTAACTAGTTTTGAGGCCGAATCTCGTTTTGGGGCCTCTAATATGAGTTGTAGATCTTGATGTTATCTTTCAAATAGAATAAGAACGAAGGGATTTGGATATTTTTAGAGAAAGTTATAGCGTTTGCGCCAAAAGAGTTTCAAATCGATTTAGGGATTGAGCATGTTGTATTGTTTCGATCATAACTCACTCATCCGACCTCGGATTGAGGCGATTCTTAAAGCATTGAATTCCTAACACATGTTTCCTTCTCTCCATGAAAATTTGTATCAATTGGAGTTTAATTGAAAAAGTTTGATTGAATCATATGATAATCAGAATGTTTTGTTTCATTCTGATCTTGCAATTCTTCTTTCCTCATTCGACCTTGTCAAATCATTTGCTTATATCTTTTCCGTCCGACATCCGAATGACTTGGTTCTTGAAGCGTTGGATTCCT
>JANITW010000234.1:38896608-38909054 GCA_027564335.1 Erythroxylum williamsii | reverse complement strand
AAGCATATCCTCAGCAGTCTTAATCGTCCTCTCACTCTGCCCATCTGTCTGAGGATGAAAAGCTGTACTAAAGTTCAACCTAGTACCCATAGCAGCCTACAGGCTCTTCCAGAACCTCGAAGTAAATCTGAGATCCCTGTCTGAGACTATAAACACCGGGATCCCATGCAGTTGCACAATCTCTACCACATACTTCTGGGCCAACTGATCGAGAGTATAGTTCTCTCTCACTGGCAAGAAATGAGCCGATTTAGTCAACCGGTCCAATATGACCCAGATCGCATCATGCTGCCTCGGTGTCCTAAGCAGTCCCATAATAAAATCCATAGTAATTCGTTCCCATTTCTACTCCAGAATGGGCAACAAATGCAGTTTCTCCACTGGAGCTTGGTGCTCAGCCTTAACCTGCTGGTACGTCAAACAATGAGAAACGAAATCTGCCACCTGCCTCTTCATGCCAGACCACCAGAAATGTAACTTAAGAGTATTAGACATCTTGGTAGAATCAGGATGCATAGCATAGGTGGCCATATGTGCTTCCTCTAGAATCTTATGCCTCAAATCGTCCACATCTAGAACACAGAGTCTCTGACCCATCCATAAAGTCCCATCTCTCAACTCAAAATCAGAACTCAAATCAGACTTCACTCTCTCAATCAGTCTTACCATAGCAGGATCCTTGTCCTGAACTCGCCTGATCCTGCCATGTAACATCGGCCTAAGCCTCAGAGTAGCTATCAAGGCCCCATCTTGATCCAAATCTATCTGCACATTCAGAGCTCTCAACTGAATCAAATTAGGCAATCTCCTAATCTGAACCTGAGCTGCACAAATATGAGATTTCCTGCCCAATGCATCTGTCACCACATTGGCCTTTCCTGGGTGGTACTCTATCGTACAATCATAGTCGTTAAGTAGCTCTATCCATCTCCTCTGTCTTAGATTCAACTCTCTCTGACTCAGCAAATACCTTAAACTCTTATGATCAGTGCAAATCTAGAACGTCTCACCGTACAAGTAGTGTCTCCAAATTTTCAGGGCAAAAATAACTGCAGCGAACTCCAAATCATGCACAGGATAGCTTACCTCATAAGACCTCAACTGTCTTGAGGCATAAGCAATAACTCTACCATGCTGCATCAAAACACACCCCAATCCCTACTGCGAAGCATCACTAAAAACCTCAAAACCTTCGGCCCCCGACGGTAAAGCTAACACCGATGCTGTAGTCAATCGATGTTTCAGCTCCTCAAAACTCTTCTGACACTCCTCAGTCTATCTGAAGGCCACATTCTTCCTCAGAAGTTTTGTCAGAGGGGCTGAGATTACTAAAAACCCCTCGACAAACCTCCGGTAATAACCTGCTAGTCCTAGGAAACTCCGCATCTCTGACACATTCCTTGGGGCTTCCCAATTCATCACTGCCTCAATCTTATGAGGATCAACCTGAATACCATCTCCAGTCACTATGTGGCCCAGAAACACCACTTCATCTAGCCAAAATTCACGCTTACTAAATTTGGCATATAACTGCTTATCCCTCATAAGCTGCAAAACAATCCTTAGATGCTCCGCATGCTCCTGTCTATCCCTCGAATACACTAATATGTCATCAATGAACACAATAATAAACTGATCAAGGTAGGGCTGAAAAACCTTATTCATCAAAGCCATGAAAGCTGTCGGGGCATTAGTCAACCCAAACGGCATCACTAGGAACTCGAAATGCCCATACTTGCTCTTGAAGGCACTTTTAGGCACATCAGCCTCTGCTATCTTCAACTGATAATAACCAGACTGCAAATCCAACTTGGTGAACACCTGAGCTCCCTGCAACTGATCAAATAGATCATCGATCCTAGGTAGAGGATACTTTTTCTTTACTGTCACTCGATTTAGCTGCCTATAATCGATGCACAGTCTTAGAGTCCCATCCTTCTTCTTCATAAACAGAACTGGAGCCCCCCATGGCGAAACACTGGGCCTAATAAACCCCTTCTCTAACAACTCTTGCAACTGCGCCTTTAGCTCCCTCAGTTCCACAGGTATCACCCTATACAGAGGTATAGATATAGGAGTAGTACCTGGAACAAGGTCAATGGAAAACTTCGTTTCCTAATTCGGTGGCAAACCCGGTAACTCCTCAGGAAACACATCTGAAAATTTCCTGATCACGGGAATATCCTCCAACCTCTGCTCAACTCTGGTATCCACAACATGGGCCAGATAGGCCTCATAACCCCCTGCATCAACCTCAAGGCACTTAGAAAAAAATCATCTTGGCTGGCACTGCCTGACTAACTCCTCTGAACACTGCTCTAGGCTAACCAGGAGACTCTAACACGACCTCCTTGGTATAGCAATCTATAACAGCCCTATGGGCAGTAAGCCAGTCTATCCTCAAAATCATATCAATCTCTCTCAAAGGCAACACTATCAGGTTTGCACTCAACACTGCTTGATCAATCTGGATCGAGCACCCCTTGCAGAGCTCACCCAAAGCAGTAGTACTACCTAGAGGTGTACTCACCTCTAGACCATACTGCAACATCTCCCTATCCCCATGCAATCTACATGCCAAATGCGGTGCAATGAAAGAATGCGTGGATCTTGGATCTATCAATGCAAAAGCCTCAAAACCAGAGATCAGAAGCACACCTGCAACAACATTCGGAGAATCCTAGGCCTCCTGCCTAGTCATGGCATAGACCCTGGCCTGGGACTGCGGTTGACTGCCACGTCCCTCGATCCCCACGAAGGAATCTCCCGCTCTACCTCGGGCTCTACCTAGGCCCCTCAGTCCAGGTCCACCACTGCGACTCTGTTGTACTGTTGTATTACTGCTTGATCTCCCACTCATAGCAGACTGAGCTCCTACAATTATAGGGCAATCCTTAAGCTGATGATCCATAGAACCGCATTTCAAACAGGCTCCAGTCATCTGCCAACACTCCCCACTGTGTCTCTTCTCACAAAACTCACAAACAGGAGGAACCTGTCCTGAACCTCTGCCACTGCCACTGCCAGACTGCACAAATCTTCCCCTCTGACTAAATCCAGACTGCCTAGATCCTCCTAAAGACCTGAAGGTCCTGCTCTGGCGCCTGCTAAAACTCCTACCAAAGCTGCCCTGACTGTCACTCAATCTCTTACCCCTGGATCCCTGACCAGTCTCAGCCTGACTCTGCCTCAGAAGCTGCTCAACCCGCACTGCAGCAGCTCTCAACTCGATAAAGATGCCCATATCAGATCGGGCTAACCTGGTACGGATCTCCAGATTGAGCCCACCCTCAAACCTCCAGCACCTATCAGCCTCAGAAGAAATCAGAACAGTAGCATACCCCATGAGCTCGTTGAACTTAACCTCATACTCTGCCACTGTCATCGCACCCTGCCTCAACTCTAGGAACTCCTGCATCTTCATCTCAAGATATACCTTGGGCATATAGTTGTCTCTAAATGTCCTCAGAAAATCCTCCCATGACAATAGGCAAGGCGTGGTGGTGCTGCCTGGGACAGTCTTCCACCAATGATATACTGGACCCTGGAGGAGAGAGATTGCATAATCAAAACGCTCATTAGAGTCGCAGTTCATCTGGTCGAAGCCTCTCTCAGTCCTCTCCAGCCATCCCTCAGCCTTAGCGGGGTCTATGCTGCCATAAAAGTCAACAGCCCTTTGCTTGCGCAGTCTATCATACCTCCTCTTCCGTCTCACGGGAACTCTAGGAGGCAACTCCTCAGAACGAGGCACTGAAGACTCCCTACTAGCTCCGACTGATCCATAGTCAGCTGGTTGATCTACCTGATCACCAAGAACGGATGACCTATAACAAAACAAAAGTTCTGATCAATTTCTGCTTTTCTCACTGAAATTCAAGCCTAGTTATGCACTATGCCCAACAGATGCCAACCATGCTCTGATACCACCTAAATGTAGCGCCCCCTTACCGTAGGGTACGCACCGGGACACCCATGGGTCATTCTGACACATATCCCACAATAAGGAAGAGCTACAAGCAGTCATTCACTGCAGTACTCTCTTGGCATCAATATAATAAAACCGTAATATAAAAATCACCAAAACTTTTGAAATCCAAAATCTTTCTCATTTCATTCATCAAGAGCAAAAATTTACATGACTAACAGATTTCCACTGTCTATATACATTACTCCAAAAAGGAAAATGATACAAAATCTAACTAGGCCATCCATAAAAATCATCCCAGCCGACCGACCTGTGTGCCATAACTTCTCTTGCCAGCGTACTCACACGGCAGGAAAAGTCTATCTCTGGAGCTAGGAGTCTATTCTATCGATCCTGAAAAATAGATGCAATTTGGGGTGAGTTTGCGAACTCAATGAGAAACCATCATCGATGGTTCACTCAATTCATGCATTACACAAATAGCGTACAACATAATCACAATAACGCATTTAGAATACCATATAGCAATTTACAATTTCTCATACAATCACAGAACTCCGAAATTTCACAAATCAGTTATCACAATTATAGCATGCACTCTTGCCTATTTTCCATTCACTGAATTCAATCTATCACAATGTGTATGCAATGCATATGTGACTCTTTTCCATTTTATTACAGTGTTGTGACCGAGCGCTTAAGTAATGTACAGTGTTCAGTAGACGTGTCTAGGGAGTAGGAGAGCCCTCTGGGTATGCATTAACTCCCCTCGAGCTCAAGGCTCGTTTCAGTAACAGTGGTGACTCAGGTCACAACTATCATTATCTGTTCATGCATTTGTGTATGAAATGCAAAATGCCCAATAATTCACAGTCACATTGCCATGAAAACTTATTTATCACTATTCTTCAGAATCACGTAGCAGTCAAATCCGATTTATCAAAAGTAAACGTATCGATCCTAATCATTCACAGGATCATACAATTCACATTCGTAGATAGTTCACAGAGCATTTAACAATCAAAAATTGAGGAACCAACTAGGTTACTCACTTGTAACTTCCGAGCTACTCCCTGGAAGTCCCAACAATATCCGTGGAATAACGATCCAACAGTGCCTCTACAACAGTTAAATAATTACCCATTACTAAATGCATAATCAGAACAATTCAATGACGCACATGTCTTTATTAAAAGATGCACGATGCATGTTCATGACTTTCCGGTGCTATATCCCAATTCCACTATCTTTTTTCCAAATCTAACTTGTCACTCAATTGATCAATAATGACTCATTCGCTTTCAATATACTGACCTGGAACTCTACAAGTCTCATTTCTACTATTTAGTTCCTTGGGCCAAATCATATACACTAAACTAATCTTGAGAAAACCTAAAAACTAATTTCATCTTGAACTAGATCAAATTCACCTATTGAAGACTCCAATAGCATTGAATTTACATTTTAAAAATCTCACAATTATACCCCAATGATCAAAAACTATCCTTAGGTTGAAAAGGCAAAACCATGTTCGACTTTCTTTCAATGATTGAGATCCTACTAATTTAAATTCAAACTTTTATTCTTTACCTCAATTGTAAACCTCTGTCTCTAGTTTATAACGAATCAAGAATCACCTCAATTTGAGGTCTACACTATTAGTTATGATCCAAAAACCAAACTACCTCTCTTCAGGAAAATGGGGCTCGCCGCGGCGTTAAAAAGGTCACTCGCCGCGACGTCTTTCCACGCTCGTCGCGACGGGGACTTAACCGCTTGTCGCGACGAAGCCCCTTTCAAACGTCGCAACGTGCGGGGCTCCTCTGTCTTCTCCGACTAGATTTTTACCTATTTCCCTTATAAATCAACCATAACTCACTCTCACTTACCACAATCTTACACAATAAACGCTATAAATGCATTCTAACAACAATAAAACTACATTAAAGCTATTTTACTTACCAATCAAGCCCTAAATCTTTAAATCTCCGAAAATCTCTCCAACTCTATCCCCTTTCTAACACCCATGGTAAACCTTTAAACTCTCATAAATCTTCATCTTCTTCAAGGATCAAGCTAGGCTTTGCACAAGGAAAGGGAGCAACAAGAAAACAATGAAAGATCACTCACCAAGAGGAGGGAATCGTGCCCTAGGATGGAGGAGATAAGCTTTTCTACCAAATTTCAAAACCTAAGGCTTTTAAAGGATTTTCTTTCTTTCCTCAACACTCATCAAGTTCCTCTTTCTTTTCATAATCATTTCCGGTCTAAGTCGTCTCTAAATTTCAATGGCTCATCATTTTCATTCCTAAAGTCGCAAATCTAAATTTTCCATTACCATTGGACAATTATAACAGTACTATAAAGTCAATCAGTCCGTTACTCGGAAGATTTTCGGTCCGGACTTTTTCTCCCGAATTGCCAAAAAGATTCCTAAGGATCACTATCAACTGACAATCACTCTTAAGACATTCTAATTCCACTAATCAAACCCAATTATTCCATAATTCTCAAGCAAATCACAATCAATCATAATTGTCTCAAAAATTCACAAACATATCATAATCATAATTAAATGCCAGGAAATGTCATGAATGCATATACCTATATGTGCATGTGCAAAATACCAAATTCCTCTAAAATTAGAGGCCAGAAGAATGCTCATGTCAATTGCATGCAAATGGAAAAATCCTAACCCATCCCAATTTACCAAAATAACGTTCTCATCGATAATAGGATGTTACACCAAGAATGCTGAGGCTTTTATAGGGCTTGGTAGTGGGCCTTTTCGATCACCGATACATGAGTCGCCAATTCCACAGGAGCAAGTGCCTCCATTAGATCTGAGAATAATCCAAGTTTTTACTCGAGCCTTTATCTAAGCCATGGGTCAGATGCCACAATCTTCTGCTCTAGCCCCAGTTAAGAAAGGGAAGCAGTTTGATAAGCTAAAGAAGTATGGGGCAGTGGACTTCTATGGGACCACAGATTCAAAAGAAATAGAGACATGGCTAAGGAAGACAGAAAGCGTGTTAGAGCAGATGGATTGTGAAGATGAGGAAAAAGTTGAATATGCTACTAGTTTGCTTCAGGGAGATGCCTTGCATTGGTGAGAATTTGTACAAGGGAGTCAGATGAGACCACCAGTGTTGGCATGGAAAGAATTTTTAGCTACTTATAAGAAGAAGAACCTGTTTGAGGTTTATATTTAGCAGAAGCAGAGAGAGTTTCTGAGTCTCACCCAAAGGGAAATGACGATACACAACTATCCCGATTTGCCACAAAGATGATGATGAGTGAGGCGGTTAAGTACCATAGGTTTGAATCATAGTTACATCTGGCTATCAGAGAGAAAGTGGTGGTACATAATTTTTGTGATTTTCAATAACTGATTAAATTGGCACTAAGGGTGGAGAACATTGAGAACATAAAGAATGCGATGAACAAAAAGAGAAAGGGAATAGAACAATTCAAAAGGGGAGGTGGTACTTCTATGCCTGAGAGGATTGCCCAGACTTTCCCTCAGCAATCTGAGGAGAGGAGTAGTGGTGCAAGCAAGTCCAGACAAATGAGGACTGTTTCTCATCAAGCCTCGTTGGCTAGAGGCAGTAGAAGAGGAGTGGGGGATAAATTGCCCATTCCCAAGTGTGATCACTGTGGGAAGTTCCATAGAGGGGAATGTTACCGAGTGACTAGAGCATGCTTCAATTGTGGAGAGAAAGGAAACATAGCTAGAGAGTGCCCTCAGTATGCAAGACAGGAGAGAAGTCAGATGCAAGCTTTAAAGAGAGCTTAGACTGTGGGGCACAAGACTGCAACTAAGGTGGGTAGTTTTAAGGGTAAGTCTTCCAAGGAGACCAAGGAGGCAAGCACCAACTAGGGTGTTTGCAATGACACGGGAGGATGCAGAGACAACTCCAGAAGTTATGACTGGTATGATTCAATTATTTGATGATGATATTGTTGTTTTGATTGATCTGAGTTCGACCCATTCATTGTGCCACCAAGTAGAACTGTGTGTGGTAGAAATCTGAGCCCATTGGATACTCCTTTAATGGTTAGTACTCTAGTCGGCCAATATACTGTGATTAGTCAAGTTTATAGAGACTATGAGACATGTGTTGAAGGAGAACGATTAGTGGTGTATCTAATGCCATTGAAGAAGGGAGGATTGGATGTGATTTTGGGCATGGACACTTTAGAGAAGTATAACGCTAATTTGGATTTCAAACGAAAGATAATAGAATTTGAAGTGGATGACGGGAGAAAGGTGGTGTTTGTGGGAGACAGAAATTCAAACCCGCCCAGAGTTGTTTCAGCTCTATTAGCAAACAAAATGATGAGGAAAGGGTGTAAAGCATTTTTGGCCTATGTGGTAGACACGAAGGCAAATAGAGGGACGTTTGAAGAAATTCCTATGGTCATGGAATTCCTAAATATCTTTCCTAAGGAATTACTAGGATTACTACCACCTTGGAAATTTGAGTTTCCCATTGAATTCTTCCAGGTACTTCACCAATCTCAATTCCGCCTTACCGAATGGCACTAACAGAATTGAAGGAGCTTAAGGAGCAATTGGAAGAGTTATTAAAGAACGATTACATTAGGCCGAGCTCTTCGGCTTGGAAAACTCTGGTCCTTTTTGTGAAGAAGAAAGATGAATCATTGAGATTGTGTATGGATTATAGGAAGCTTAACCATGTCACCATCAAGAACAGATATCCGCTCCCAAGCATAAATGATTTGTTTGATGAATTGCAATGAGAAAAAGTCTTCTTCAAGATAGACTTGAGATTGGGTTATCACCACTTGAGGATAAAGGAATCTAATGTGTCCAAGACTACTTTTAAAACATGGTATGGGCATTTTGAGTTTTTAGTTATGCCCTTCGGATTGACGAATGCCCCTGCAGTTTTCATGGACTTGATGAATAGAGTTTTTAAGTCTTTCTTAGGCCAATTTATCATTGTCTTTATTGATGATATATTGGTTTATTCAAAGAGTGATAAAGAGTATGAAGAACATTTAAGAATTACTTTAGAGACACTGAGGAAGAATGAGTTATATGTCAAGTTCGACAAATGTGAATTTTGGCTGAAGGAAGTGGCAATTATTGGACATGTGATTTCAAAGCAAAGAGTGCATGTGGAAAAGATAGAAGCGGTTATAAAATAGGAAGCACCTAAGAATGTAGCATAAGTGATAAGTTTCTTAGGTTTAGCTGGGTATTATAGGGGGTTTGTGGAGGGCTTTTCCATAATAGCAACTCCACTTACCAAATTGACAAAGAAGAATCAAAAGTTTGTGTAGATCGAGGAGTGCCAGAATAGTTTTGAGGAATTGAAGAATAGGCTCACAACTGTATTGATTTTGACTTTGCCTTCAAGTAATGGTGGATATATAGTGTATAGTGATGCCTCAAGGAAGGGATTGAGATGTGTGTTGATGCAAGGAGATAAAGTGATTGCTTATGTTTCTATACAATTAAAGCCCTATGAGATGAATCATCCTACACATGATTTGGAGTTAGCTGCGATAATTTTTACATTGAAGATATGGAGACGTTACTTGTATGCAGTCACTACTAAGGTGTTTACAGATCATAAGAATCTTAAGTATCTGATGCGCTAGAAAGAGTTGAATTTGAGACAAAGAAGGTGGTTGGAATTACTGAAAGATTATTATTTGATGATAGATTATCGCCAGGAAAAGCTAATATAGTAGTGGATGTATTGAGTAGGAAATCTACTATAGCAAATGTGAAGATGGTGTATTTTCCTTTGTTGAAGGAATTGGCTAAACTTAGAGTAACATTGAAGCAAGATGAATTTGCGTGTTTATTGGCTAACTTTAGAGTAAGGCCAGTGTTGAATGAAAAGATTAAGGAATTGTAGGAACAAGATGAGCAATTGACCAGAATTAGAGAGGAGATTAAAAGTGTTAAACCTTCGGAGATAGAGATAAGAGAAGATGGATTGATCGTGATAGGTAACAGATTTTGTTTCTCAGACATATTAGAGTTAAAATATGAGATATTTGATGAGGCGCACAATGCTCCCTAAGAGTACGAGAATGTATAGAGATTTAAAAGAGCACTTTTGGTGGAAATGAATGAAGAAGTATGTTACCGAGTATACTAAAAGACGCTTAGTGTGTCAGCAAGTTAAGGCTGAACACCAGGCACCTTCAGGTAAGCTTAAACCTTTGCCTATTCCGGAATGAAAGCGGAAAAGATTACAATGGATTTCTTGGTGGGATTGCTAAGAACTAACAGGAAACATGATGCAATATGGGTGATTGTGGATAGGCTAACCAAGTTAGCACATTTCTTACCAATTAAGCAGACAGATTCTTTGAATGCTTTGGCTAAGAAATATATGGATAAAATAATTAGACTACATGGGATTCAAAGCTCTATAGTTTCAAATAGAGATCCCAGGTTTACCTTCAGATTTTGGGAAAGTTTACAAGAAACTTTGGGAGCTAAGTTGCACTTTAGTACAGCTTTCTATCCACAGACTAATGGACAATCGAAGAGAACAATACGAACTTTGGAGACAATGTTGAGAGCTTATGTTATGGATTTCAAAGGCTCATGGGACGATCATTAGCCTTAAATTGAGTTTGCTTATAATAATTCCTATCACTCGGGAAATCAAATGGCACCTTATGAAGTTTTATATAGTAGGAGGTGTAAAACTCCTACTTGTTGGGATAAAGAACGTGAAAGAGGGAATTTATGGCTTGAGTTGGTGCAAGTCATAGTTGATATTAAATTGGTGAAATAGAGAATTAAAGCAACTCAGGACATAATAAAGAGTTATGTAGATGCACATAAAAAAGAGATGGAATTTGAAATTAGAGACAAAGTGTTTCTTAGAGCTTCTCCATAGAAAGGGGTTTTGAGGTTTGGTAAGAAAGGCAAGTTTAGTCTGAGATATATAGGCCCTTATGAGATCATTGGGAAGATTAGGTCTTTGGTCTATAAGTTAGCTTTACTACCGGAATTGTCTAAGATTCACAATGTCTTCCATATAATGATGTAGAGAAGGTATCGATCTGATCCTTCACTTAAAGTTCAACCTTCAGAGGTTCAATTAAGGGAGGATTTGACTTATGAGGAGCAACCAATGGAGATCCTAGATTCGATGGAGAAGGTTTTGAGAAACAAGGTTGTGAAGCTAGTTAAAGTCTTATGAAAAAACCATTCGTTAGAAAATGCTACATGGGAGTCTTTAGAAGTAATGAAGGAGAAGTATCCACACCTCTTTGTGGACTCATGTAAGAATTTCGAGCACAAAATTCTTTTAAGGGGGAGATTTGTTAGCCCTTGAATTTTTTTTAATTTTTATTGATTTATTTGTTTAATTATTTTTAAATTTTGGTTATTAAATTTAATAAGCATGAATAAAGATTAGAATTTGATGGAAAGATTAGAATTAACTTAGAATTAATATGGAGTTTAAGAAGATTAAAAGAGTTAGAGACATAAAAGACAAAGAAGGGGCAAAATGGGAAGGACAAGGTAAATGAAGGATAAAATGGGGAAAGACTATTTAAATTGGCTTGAATTAGAAGAAAAGAGGAGAAGCATCGTGGCTGTGAGAAGAAAAGAAGAAGAAGAGAAAATCAAGCTAGGGTTTTGAAGATCTTGAAGAGTTTGAAGCTAAATAAGTAAGTATAAGCATTAACCCTTCTTGATTGTTGGATGAACCATAGTTAATGATAGTTAGAAGTGAAAATGAAGTTCAATGTGTGTAGGAAGTTGTTGATGAATGGTATATGAAAATGTTTTAATCTGTTAGGGTTAATGATCAAAGATAGATCATGAGGTATTTGTCAATGATTTTGGGTTGAAATGAAGTAGAAAGGATGATTTTGGTATAAGATGTGTTAGGTGTAAGATGTTGGGGGCAAGAAATCTGGAAACTGGGATGAAAGGGATGGAAATTTGTAAGTTTCTATGGAAGTATGTCACGGCGAACTTCTGGCTTAGCCCCAGCGATGTCGAATTTTCATGCACCAAACATGCTTCGGTATTTTGAAAGTAACTTTTTCTGTAGTTATCCAAATGGAGTGATTTTTTGTTTGGAGCAAACTATAGGCATATATCTACAAGTTGTTTGAAGAAATCAAGTTTAAATTCAGTCTCTAAGATTCCAATTTTTGTAAGGAAGTTGAGCATAGAATATTATTTCATTATAAGAATAGTCTGAAAATGTTTGGAGTATAATTTTCAGATTACTAAACCAAATTGAATGATTTAGGTGTCACGAGAAACTTAAGTCAATAGGGAACATGTTTCTAGAAGAAATAGTTCTCAAATTTCTACATTTACCTGATCATAACGATCTTGGAAAAAACTTGACCTGAGAATTTGAATTTTGAAAAGGGTTATAGTTCAATTTTAGCATGTTTTGATTATTAAAGTTTTATTAATTTTCATTTAAATTTGGATTGAATGAAAAAATTTTGTGTTTAGGAAATCAAGAAAACCTTACCCAAGAGCAAGAGGAAAGGC
>JANITW010000234.1:38646264-38657055 GCA_027564335.1 Erythroxylum williamsii | reverse complement strand
GGTTAATTTTAAAAAATATGAGAGTTGGTAAGCAAAAAAGGAATTAGGAAAAGGAGCAAGGTCTAAGGTACAAAAACATACTAGTCAAATAGCTACTTCAAAATTTAAAAAAACAAAAGATGAAACACAAAACCAATAGCATCAAAGGACTTTAATATGAAGGAGAAGCTTAAAGGTCAGTATGAGAGCAAGAAACCAAATGAAAGAGAAAACAGACAATACAGTTCAAAAAATGAGAAAGCAAATACAATTAAAAAACTGAAATAAGGAACCAAAAAAAGATCGTAGCAACTAGGGAGAGAGGAAGAATATGACAGAGTTCTAAAAGGAATAACATAAGCTAGGAGAGAGAAGCATATAACAAAAATAAAGAAGAAATGAAACAAAAGAGAGAACGATCACGCAGGAAAATGAAAAAAAAAACAATAAAAGAACAAGGGTAAAAACACTACAAAGAGAGATATAATAGCTAATAATGATAGGAAAAAATTAACGAAATTGACTATAAGAGAGTAAACTATTGCAAAAGATTTTTCTTCAAAATATAGACATGATAGCCTAACAAATTCAATAGTTTTTCTAGTTTATGAGAAAAGAGAGAAACTTGTAAATGGGGAGATAGTTGTTGTAAATTAAGGAAGGAGATCAGTTTAACCAGAAACCAAGAGAAGCAATTGAATCAACATAGCCTCTTAAAATAGGTGAAGAGAGATAAACTAAAACTTTAGAATCAAGAGGAAACTCCTCAAGAAAGGGGTTGGCTAGGAGAACATTGGTGGGACAATATTTAATTATACAATAGATAAAAATGCACTAATCACTCTCCAACTGAGTAAGGTTAAGTGGTGAATGGATTAGATCGTGAATTTATTATCATGAAAAAGGTCAACATGCATTGTTTACATTACTTCTTAAGATGGATTATGGAGTTACTATTAATTAGAGTGTGATCAAATCTCACAAATAGAAATATAAATATGAAAATTTTCTAATTTTTTGAAAACCAAGAACACTTTCAATTCTATAACATGATTAATACATAAACATAATAAGTATGAATGTAAATTATACCTTATTATATAGCTTGATTATTTTCTTTTCATTTTTATCAGCTTGTTTCTAAATTTAGTTTATGGCATCCATCTTAGTCATACACATATCCAACTTGTAATCGATATCTACATGAATAAGTTAAAGAATTATACAATTGGTGTAAAGAAGGTTAGGTAACAACTGTTAACTCGTTTAAAGCTTAGGCTCACTTATAACATAGTTTGAACTTTTAATAATTTAATTGAAATAAAGTCATAATTTTAATTAAACTATAATTATAATTATAATTAAAAAGCAAATAGTCCTAAATTAAATCCAATATCTCATATTGGTCCTTATTTATTAAATGTTTCATATTTAATCTTAAAGTTTCTCCAAATTTACAGTTAAATCAAACTTGATCAAAATACCTTTTTTATCTCTTAAATTGTTCATTTTGGATGATAAGGTTCCTTAGTATGTTGGCACGCATATAAATTATAACCTTAAATTATATTCAAGATTAGAAAAAATAAAATCCTTTAGTTTATCTTATTCAATTAAATAATTTATATACATAAAATCAAGATTGGTATTTAGCAATGCATCCTAACTGCCCAAATATTAAAAATTTCAAAGTGGTCATGACTAATCTTTTTATGCATAATTTTTTATAAAATTTGATTCTCTCATCATATAATATTTTGATTTAGACCTTGAAAACAATGTCTATTTTATTTAATTCCAATCAAGTAGTTATCCACCATTAGTAATTCTCACAATGTCATTATACCTTGTCCAAGAATATTTTGAATCAACACTAATCGAGAACAATAGAGCATTACACAAATCAAAATCCTATGTTGATCTTTTAGTTACCTCCATATAATTCATATTAAGCAGAATTAAAACATAATATTCACTATGTAAGATCCTTTATAAATATCATGTCAAAGGATCACTTATATAATCATCAAAATAAAAATTTCTATAAATATTAAATTAATGTTTCAAATAAAAATCCAACATGGGGTCAGTTTAGCAAACTTTTTCGCTAATAAACTCCTACATTTTTGTTTAAGTATCTTCATACTTTAGTCTATGAAATTGGCTACTTTTTTTGAAAGAAAGAAACATAACATATGTTAATCTTTACAATCTAATAATGACCAATTTTAATAAAACATCACCTAGAATTTAAGAATAATAAATAAATAAACATGAATATTATAATTATAATCTGATTATATTTTCATTTATCTCATAGACTTTATCATATATATCTAAAAAATGTATAACATAAAAGTATGGTTTTAAATAATTATGTTACTAAAACTACAACCAATTAATTGACTATAAGGTATAAACTAACAATATTTCATTTTCTTTAAGCCAATCATTTAAGTATTTTAAACTATATTTCCATATGATCTTCATACTACTGATGGGACAATGGTTTGGTGAGAAAATTCTATCAGATTCTCTGTAATGAGCACCTACTTAAAACTTACAAATTTCATCTCAATTATCTTTATAATTAAGAGAAACAACCTAAATACATAATTGAATCATTAATGACATATTAGCTCTTTATGTATGCCTAATGACTTTAATGTTCCATATTATGTTATTATTTCAACAATGAAAGGAATTATATCAAGTTCGTTAAAGAAATTATTAATCTAAATAATCATTTTCACTAAATAAAAAATGTATTATAGCTTGATTAGTAATTAATATTATATTGGAAACTTTCCAATTTAAAAATAATTGACTTCTAAAGTTAATATCTACATATTCTTGAAATCATATATCAACTTGTACACAGAATAATGATTATCTTTAATACTTCACAAGTATCAAATATCTCAAATACTAAACACCTTAAGTATATTATATGTATATAATTGGACATAGAATAAGTAAACAAATTTCATATATATCTCTGTAGATTTAATTCCTTGAATTAAGTTATTACCTTTTCATATCCAATAAGAGCTTTTCTTAAACTATTATATATTTAACAATTGAAAATATGAATTATTTCCCTTATAAGTAGTATGCCATTTACATACTCCTACTAAAAAGTATAACTATACTCTTACTAGCCTTCATGTAGACATAACAAACTTATAATCATCTCCAAACAAACACTTTAAGATCATTATAAAATTGAATCTTTCAATGTGTTATAACATTTCAACTATTCTTCAAATGCATCCATGTAGACATTAATTACAATATGATATTTGAACCTTTTTCAAATTTTGTCTTATTCTCACTACTTATCTTGAGAAGCATTCTCTTATAAATATGTATTAAAATAAACATTTTATTCAATAGGATTTATAGAATGATATCTAACCTTTTAAATATCTTATAACTTTTCATTATACAATGTAGTTCCAAACTTATCAGATAGTATATGTTTCAACTAAGCATCACATCTTAAAGTTATAAATTTTGACTCCTTAAAAATCATACCATTTCATATTTAATAGGAAATCTTGTTAGTTGATTTACATGAAACTATTAAAGATAAGTTATCGAACTAGGCTTAGTTATAAAAGAAATGAATGTTATATCATGCAATACCTCATATTGTGTTGTCCTACTTACACAAATTTATATTATTATGAAAGCTAGTTGTGGAAGTATTCACTAGATAATCTCATTTCTAAAGATAATTTAGAAAATTTAATTCTCACAATATCAATCTCTTTAAAGTGTTTCAACATTCTTAATCCTTAATGTCTATTTAGATTTGGACATGTTGAAATTTTCAAAAATTTAAAATTAATATCTAATTTAATACGTAAGACTATGACTTATAAAGTTATTAGTAAATATAATGAAATACAAGTATATATCTTTTTATGAATTTTTATTATATTATAACATATCACATGTAGAAAGTTAATAATTCAATATCGTTATCATCTTTTTGGTAAAGGTTGATTTGGTTATTATTTAATCTAACAAGTTTCACAAGTTATATATGATTCATCATCAAAATGAAACATACATCCTTATAAGTAACTTTATTATTCTTATTCTATTGATTTAACTAACTTGACGTAAAAGGATAGTTTCAATTATCCAGCTTTATATTTTGTCACTTATGTTAAACAGAAGTCTCCTTAATCCGACATATATAAACTATTTGTATACATTTTGATCAACTAATTTTACTCAATAATCTATTTCTTATTATGCCTTGAACATTATAGTAATGTTGAATATAAATTCAATATCAAATAATCAAAACAACAATAACAACAACAACAACAAATCAGTAGGAATCCCGTTAAGACACAGGGTCTGGAGAGATCCAAATGTACGGAACCTTACCCTTAGTTAATAGAGATGATATTTTTGATAAACTCACTGAAAAAAGTTTTTAAAAACAATTAGAAGAAATATATATGTATATATATAAATAAATTAAATATAAATAAATAAAGATATAACTAAGTAAGTAAATAAATAGATGAGAAAAAAATAAATGAGTAAATAAAGCAAACAAGCAATTAAAAACAAATAAATTATGAAATAAAAATAAAAATAACTAAATAAGCAAATGCAACAGAACATAGTATTAATGCTAATAAAAGTCACATAAATTGAAAGAAAAGGTTTGAAAAACCTATGAAAAGAAAAGAACCTCTCTATGTAAGGTCTTCTACTTGTATCTTAGTTCACCAAAGTTTCCTATTAGGGGCTAAGTCCTCAATAAGCTCTAATAGAGTCATATCATTGCTGATCACCTCCCCTTAATTATTCTTGGGTCTTCTTTTTTTCTCTTACAGTCCCTAAGTATAATCTTCTTGGATCTTCTTATTAGGGCATTAAGATGTCTCCTCTTAACATGCCTAAACCAACTAAGCCTTGTCTCCCTTAATTTACTATCAATGTTATCCACCCCACCTTGTCTCTTATCACTACACTCTTGAACTTATCTCTTCTTGTAAGGTTGTACATATAATGAAACATCCTCATATGAGGTTTCTCTCATCCCATACAGTTGTGACTTTCAATGATAATGTTATCCAAAAGCATTTGCTAACAATATTGTTTCTGTAATTCAACATCCATATATGGTTACTATCTAGGTTGTCTAAATTAGCATCTAGTGTATATATGTTAAGAAGCTCTATCCAAATATCTTTAACATATTGACATTTGAAGAATAAATGCTCAATATTTTCCTCAGCACCTTTGCATAAACAACACCAGTTAGTAAGTTATGTTTATTTAACAATTCTATTGAATGTTCTTAACCTGCCTTTCATAGCAATCTAGAGAGTAAATGTTACTTGAGGTATAAGATGACCAGATGGCTTTGGTCCATGAAAGCCTAGGAAAATGTTTGACCAATAACTCTTGCAAGAAGAATTCGAGATTTTGCTATCATGTGAGTGTCTCAGATTGTATTTATCAATTTTTGCATTGTAATGAGTCCCACATATTTCATTAGCATTTGAAATGGGAAGTGTTGTGTCTAATTTATTTCTTTATTGTGTACTACTGTGGCTACTGAAGCATTAAAGGGAATTGAATTCCTTAGGGAGTCAACTACATTGGAATTGATCAATGGTCTCATAGAAAGCCAATTATCATAGCAAAAACTAGTGGATTTCCCATTTCCTATCAAAGCAATAAAGTCAGTCTTAACTTGTTCCTCAGCTTTAGAATGGCCTTGAAAGTAGTTGAGGGGAAGTGAGAACAATCTATTGCTCAAATGTTCCTATTCTTGATGTAGTAACTATGGATCTATTTGCACCATAGACATTGCTTGTCAAACCTTCTTAAGATTATTGGTATTGAATTTATTTTTGCAATATGTATTTTTAATTATTGTGTACATGAAAGGAAATTGTATTTAAGCTTTTAATTGTTTAACAAACTATTATAGATCAATAACAGTAACTTCTTTATTTCTTATAATTATAATTATAATTTATTAGTTATTAGTTATTGATTAGAAAATAGTTTAATAATACTTAAAAAATGGTTAAATTAGTTAAACCTTCAAATCTCTCTATTTAGGGTTAACAAAAAAATCATATTTTTAGGTTTACCGCTTACATTAAAATACAAGTCAAGACCCCAAGGCTTTGGAGCATTTGAAAAGAAAATCCTAATAAAAATCATTCAAATTTAATTCTATACTTATTTTTCTTTTTGCCTTTATAAATGTTCTATCATTCCATGAAAACCCATTTATCTTCTTTTATTACATAACTTAATTCACGTTTTTGAATCAATTCCACTCAAGAAATAATCCAATTACCAATAGAAAATTGGCAATGGTAAAGAAATCGTAGCCAATTACTAACGGTAATCCTACACCCATCAAAAAACTTGTCTGGAAAAATTTGGATTACCAACGGTAGCGATATCCATCATTGATGTTGCACGGGGAAGTTTGCAGCTAAATTTTTCCGCTTCATTGACGAAAAATTTCTGTCAGTAATCCATCGGTAAATTGGCTATTAAAACATCATCATCTTGTTGGGCACCACGCCCTTGTTGGGCACCACGCCCCTGACGTCCTAAATGACATCTGAACACGTATCCTACAAGGGTGGTGAGCCCCCACTAAGACAAACATCAAAACAACTCCCTTCTCCTATTTCAGGACAGATTTTTGGGAAACCTCAAACCAGAAATTTCAATCTGACTTGTTCAGAAAATTTGTGGCTCGATGTCTCTGGTTTATTTAGAGACAAGAGTCATCTCATTTGGAGATCCCATAACAAAGTTATGGCTAAAAGAATCAAACAGGGTTTAGACCCCAATCATATTGCACCTATCTTGGGGCAATTAGCATAACTATCATTTGGGATATCAGATTAAGATCATCTTAGGATGTTTTGATAGAAGACTTTGAGATCTACAACTTTCAAGAAGACCTTGATGATATATTTTATCGTTTGAATGGTCAAAAATGAAGCAGACGATATGATCAGACGAATAGTGTACAGAAGAAGAAGTTTAGGTCACATAAACAGAAAGCAAATGAAGCAAAAAGTAGATGAATCAGAGTCAACTTAAGACGAAACAAAGTCAACTTAAGACGATGAAACTATTAAGATGAAACGGAGTCAACTTAATATTAAGCAAAGTCAACTTAAGACGATGCAACTCTTAAAACGAAACAAAATCAACTTAAGATAATGCAACTCTTAAGACGAATCAGAATCAATTTAAGACGAAACAAAGCCAACTTAAGATGATGCAACTTTTAAAACAAAACGGAGTCAACTTAAGACAAAACGAAGTCAATTTAAGACGATGCAACTCTTAAGATGAAGTGAAGTCAACTTAAGATGAAGCAAAGTCAATTTAAGATGATGCAACTCTTAAAACAAAGCAAAGTCAACTTAAGACGATGCAACTCTTAAGACAAAGCAGAGTCCACTTAAGTCAAAGAAATTCAACTTAAGACGATGCAACTCTTAAGACGAGATGGAGTCAACTTAAGACGAAGCAAAGTCAACTTAAGACGATAGACGAAGCGGAGCCAACTTAAGACGAAGCAAAGTCAACTTAAGACGATGCAACTCTTAAGACAAAGCGGAGTCAATTTAAGATAAAACAAAGTCAACTTAAGACGATGTAACTCTTAAGACGAAGCAAAGTCAATTTAAGATGAAGCAAAGTCAATTTAAGACGATGTAATTCTTAAAACGAAGCGGAGTCAACTTAAGATGAAATAAAGTCAACTTAAGACGATGTAACTCTTAAGACGAATGACGTCATCATAGAAGATACAATTTTATAGTCGATATGACGTCATCACAGACGATACGTCTTTACAGATGATACCACTTTATACTCCTAAGCATCTCCCCTTCTAAGGACCATAACTTTCTACCCAGATATCCAAAAATTCTATACTATATATCGTTGGAAAGCTAAAAAAAGACCTACAACTTTCTAAATGACACATTTGCCTAAATCAGCCTAGATTAATCTAGATCTTCCCATGACGTCTGAACACAAACTTTTTCCTTATGAAAACTTAAAAATACAATAAACAAATTTGAGAGAGAGAGTCATGATCAAAATTGCAACTATATTCCATTTGCATCAAAAGATAAGAGTTTTATAAGGCTTTAGTGGACATTTCAAGCCGAAAATACATTAATATCTTACAATCCCAAAATAAAAAAGACACACGAACCATGATTTGCTCAAAATGTAACTAAAGCCTGGCTTTACAAGATTGGTTTCAAATACAAAATAAAAAAAAATCGGAGTGATGCTTTGACCCTAGACTACTCGATATCTTGCTCATCACCTTGATATGGGAGAGGAGAATGGGGGGTGAGCTTAAAGCTCATAGGTAATAATTTTATAATTAGTAACAAGCAAAACCATTTATAAAGTCATTTCCAATGCAAAAATTCATGTTTATGCAAAATGTGTATGCATCACTATTATCCACTTATCATGAACACATAGCATATTAGAATGGTTTGGGTAGATCTATAAACATGACGCACTACACATTTTCACATAATGGTCCTGTGTAGCCATAAACTTGAGGGAGTTCATGAAGGAGCTCCGTGTCACTAGCGAGCAGGCGAGAGAAGCCTATAACTTGGTCAACATGCACGTGACATTCTTAGGGGACTACTTCCAACCCATATAACACATATTTCATAACTTGTAAACTTGTTTCCCAAAATGGCACTTTTTGAAAAGTTGTATTTCATGAGCATGAAAGATTTCGTTTGCATTTTCAAAACTTGATTTAGTAAACTTGCTATTCTTTCAAAAATCATTTCTGTCATTTAATTCATCAACAATTTACACAATTCATATACAACCATGTAGCACATTCTTACAACATTTACAAAAATAATAAATGCACATGAATAAAGTAGTTGAAAATCATTTATTGTAATTTCTTGAAAGAAACTTTAATGGCTTATTACTTAATTATAAAAGTGAAACCCATCTTGAATTTCTTGCTTATAACTTGCTCAAATGTACCTCTCCTCTTGCTGCTCTTGCCTCCCTTGATTTTCTTGAATCTTCACCACTTAATGAGTTTTTTGGATCAAAAGAAGGCTCTAATCTTCCTCTTCCTTTTTGCCTTCTTGCTCAACTTCAAAATCACTCTTTAAGACTAAGAAAAATCAAAACCTAGCATAAATTTCTTCTTTATCTTCTTTTTCTCTTTTTTTGTGCTTCTCTCTTCTCTCTTTTCTTCAATCATGTTTTTGGCTTCTTCCCACTCAATCCCCCCTTCATCTTCTTCTTTTATACCCTAATGATTGCACAATGTCCATTTTGCCCTTCATTTAAAAGCCTTATGGTTTCTAAACTTATGACACTTGCCAAATTTCCCCTTACACACTCTTGCTACTTTAATACTTCAATTTCCTTAACCTATGTCATATTATCTTACCCACATTAGCAAGCTTATTAATTCCAACATATATTAATCTAGCCCGAACCCAAAATTAATTTAATCATGCTTATTTATAAAAAAAATTCAGGGGCCAACACATATTTATTGCTTCTATTGAACTTTTTAAGAATAACGAAATGACGTCGTTTGGTTTTAAGTGAAACAACATTATTTTATTACCCTTAAAACGTTTCAGGGGGCTCCCCCCCCCCCCCCTGACCTTCCTCCTTCCTCCTTCATTCTCCACATCTGTCGTTGTTCTTCATCACTTCTTCTTCATCGTCATCTTCTCCATCCAGCTATCACGTCTTTGTCGTCCGTTGCTGCCGTCTTCTCTAATCGTGGAGCTGCGTGTTTGGTAAAGCTATGTCGACCATGCAGAGCCCTTTATTATTCTACTGAAATGAATATGTGTTTCACTATTGTTTGTTTCATGGTTTACATGATTTATGTGGAAATGTTTGTGTATGGGATTTGGAAGCCACTATGATTTAAGTGTTTATCTAATTTATTCATGGATGATTAAGTGTTTATGTATCTAATTTATTTAATTTTTTATTCTGCCCTAATTTTTTTTACTACATTGGATTGAGTTGTCGTTTTAAACTCTATTATAGTTATGATTGGTTGTCAAATGTTTATAGTTAGGGTTTATTGAAATTTTTCTATGGGGATTTGATTGAATACAACATTGCATTAGATATTTGTGGAGTATGAATGTTACGGATAATGTGATATGTATGAAAGTCTATTGGTGTTTGTCTTGATACTTATTGGGTTGATTAGACCCTCTTAGCATGTCATAGTATTAACCTTAGTTTGTTTAGATTGTTTTACCATTTAACATGTAAGAAAATTTAATGGGGTCGTTGCTTAGATTAAGGATTGTTCTTTTGTTTATATATTGATGTGGGAAGAGTTTGAATGTTAAAACTAACATACTATAATGATAGTGAATTTTTTTAGGTTTAGTTGGTTAACTAGGTATTTCATATAGGGGCATCTTAACATTTTCATAGTTAATAAATTGTCATAAACTTTTTAGTAGCAGTATTAGACTTATTTTACACTTTCCTTTATGCAAATGGATGTAGATAGTTATTATAATTGTTAGTTGATGTTAGTCCACACTCATACCTTGCCATGAAGTTCATGAGAACTGAGAACAATGATAGCTTTTTTAGTTGTCAAGTTATAGCATCAACATAGGAGTTATGTATACACTATCCAAAATAAGGAACTTCTTCAAAAGACTCGCTTAATCTTAATTAGTGAAGAATCACAATAGCATATAATTGGATTGCTTTTGGAACTTCTTCTATTACCTATACTTT
>JANITW010000234.1:38596535-38615625 GCA_027564335.1 Erythroxylum williamsii | reverse complement strand
ATGCCTTTCTTTATTTATTCATAAAGTCTGTACATGACTATGAACAAAAAGCGCTAAAGGGGATTGCCTTTGGGGCATTACTCTAGCACTTCTCTTCGGTTTTCTTGAAGCCCATTTCTCTGTTGTGAACTTCTTTTCTATTCGACGGCGTTGTCTTATCCAGTTGTTGTCATCGTGTCCTCGATAGATGTATTTTTGCAACTACTGTCATGTGTTTTTTCATATATTAGATGAAAGTTAATTTGGATATTATTATTTTCATTTATTTGTGTATTTTATAATTGAAAAACAATTTTAAAGTATAAATGTTAGTGATAGAAGGGACCAGACATGATTTTAGTTGTGATATTGAGATAAATTTCTGATGCATGTAAGGTGTTTGATGAAATATCTGTTATTTGAAAAAATGATTTCAGTTCTATTTTAGTATGAATTTTAACATTTTAATTCTTTTACTTGAAATAATAAAGTCTCCATGGTGTCTTCTAGAGAAACTAAACACTTTGCAGGTAAATTTTTAAAAATAGATTTCAGCAAATTTACCGACGGAAAAAAATTCCGTTGGTAAATATATTGGATTTACCGACGGAATTACAAACTCCGTTGGTAATTTTCTGACAGAAGAATTTACTGATCGAACAAAATAACCGTCGGTAAATTTACCGAAGGAAATTTTTACCGTCAGTAATTCCGTCGATAAATTTATCAAAGGAAAATTTCCGTCGTTAAATTTTCTAACGGCTATATCTCCGACGTCTTTTTCCGCCAGTAAATTTCTTCACTAAATAAGTTTACCGACGAAATATGTACAAATTCTGTTAGTAAATTTCGTCGCTAAACTTTATTTTTTTTTTGTAGTGTCTCTATATGAACCTCACACATATCTTAAGGCTAGCTCTGATCTTTTATGGTAGAAAGAAATAGAGGAAGAAATATAGGCACTTACCCATATGAATTCTTGTGACTTGACTTACCTCTAAATATGTAAGTTGTTAGTTATAAATGGTTTTACAAAATTATGATTCGAGCATATGGATCAGTGAAAAGATACAAAGCTTGTCTTAGATTCATTCAAGAATATGACATTGATTATAAGTAGGCCTTTGCTCCTCGAGCCTTGTTTTTAAAATTTAGCTCCACCATTAGACAACTTGGTTTTAAGATCAACTTATATGATCATGCCTTGTTTCTTTGAAAAACAAATCAAGAGTACACTCTTCTCCTTTTATATATGGATGATACAATAATAACTGTTGATGACATATGAGGCATCTCTGCCCTTAAGTTGTAATTTAAGCTATTTTTAGGTATCGTTAATTAGTTGACAGTCTTATCTATCTTACCGTCTCCCATCTAGATTTTGTTCATGTTGTTCATGTTATGAGTCAATTCATGTCTGCATCTTATATCACTCACTTTCTTGTTGTTCTTCGTATATTGAGGTATGTCTAAGGTATACTCTTTCACGGTCTTTTTTTTTTTTTGCTACTCTTCCTCATTGGAGCTATAAGCCTATTTTGATGCCAATTGAGCTAGGGACCTAATGAACCTTCAATTTACCATTGGTTACTGTTTCTTTTGTGCATATCTCTCATTTCTTGACGCAACAAGAAACAAAAACTTGTTTCTTGATCTAGTACAAAAGTTGAATATAGATCTCTTATTGATACTAGCTTTGAACTTCTTTGGTTAAAATGGTTGCTTCAAGATATGCGTGTATCTATCCTGTCTTCAATTCCTCTCAATTAAGGTAACTATAGTGCTATGGAAATTGGTCATAATGATATCTTTGGTGAACATGCCAAATACATTGAGGTCGATTGTCAGCTTGTCCAGAGTCATATTCTCCGAGGGAATAAACAAGTTCCTGATTCCTCATAATCTTTATTGCTGACATGTTCACAAAGTTTTATCTACTTTGGCAAATTGAAGATCTTGTTTTCAAGTAGGGTGTTATCAATAATATTATCATCTTATTATTAATCCTATCATTAATCTTATTATTATAAAATGCACCCTATCTTATCCTTGGTTATAGCTAATTGATTCATATTTCTAACTAATTGATATGATTGAATATGATAAAATTAGGAATATTTAGTTAGCCTAATTGTAATTGTATATAAATACTCCATACATATTGAATTATACATACAAGAAAGAAATAGCAAATTCCCATTGTCATTTTCTCTTTACTATTTATTTTTACAACTTTCTAGCAGTAAAATCTGAATTCTGTGATATAATTAATAAGTATGTTGTTAAGTTGATAAATAATTTTAGCACAAAAGACAAACACATTATCTATTTATTAAGCTCGCCAAGTGGCTTTTGGGGAGGAGGGTCCCGTTGCTTTTCCATGGCCTTTTGCTCCACTATTATTTTACCGATAAAGAACACTTATGCATTCTTACTCAGCACTTATTTCTGTTAACCAATGGTTCGTCACGTTACTCTGAATGCCCTAGCTTCCCCTTTTTAACTGAATAAATTCAACTCCAAAACCAAAGTGCTTGCACCTTAAGGAGCTAGGCAACAATTGTCTTATTTGTTGCTAAGAACAAAGTACGATGCATCAACTTAATGTAGGATAAGAATGGCAATGTCAGGAAGGAATGTGATATCTTATGTAAAGGTCAAAATTAATTCATTGTTCTCATTAATTATATCTTTTGCTTCATTAAGGACATTGCACAATGCGAGGAGATCCTTTGTTTCACTCACTCTAATCTACTCATTTCACAATATTGTAATGAAATGTATGGATAAAAATGAGTGACATAGGGTTGGCACAAGAAGAGGGCAACAGAGGATCTGTTCCCTTGCGTGATAGTCATTTTCAGTGTACAATTTGCTGTCTGTGGAAAGTGAGAGGCCAACTACCTGTACATTAGCGTTTTAATTTGAGCATCTTAAAGTAAAAGAAGGAAAAACCAGTTCTGAAAGAAGGAACATGTTATGTGTTCCCAGAGATTGCAAAAGCTTTATTGGCCCCAAGCCTTGGTACGATTTTGATGTACACTGAATTGCTTTAGTTGGGTGCCACTGCCACACCAAAAATGTTGTAAGAGCTTTTTTTCTACAAACATTAAATGCGAGTTCCAGTAATGGACACAAAATCTACCCAATCCTCATCTTATCTACCCTATCTTTTTTTTTTTAAATTTTTCCTCTAAGAACTAGATGCATAACATGTCTTTTCATTTTTTTACAGTAGATCTGTAACTGATATTCTTCAGATATACATCAAATAAAATTTTTCGAAAATGCTATTTTTTTTATTTATCATCATCCCCACGTTTCAAGATCCTAATATTCTAGAAAAAAATTTGGAGAACTACAAGACATAAACATAAACACAAACCTCCACGATAATTTAGAAGCTTTAAAGAGATTCCATCAACCATTTGGACCACCCCATAGGAGCGTGTTATGTTTGCTTAGAGGATTGATATTTTGGACCAGTTCTACAACGCGTATGAACAATGAATTGTTGACAAATTGGATCTCTCGAAAGATGTTGGAAGTGTACTTTTCACAAACGTTGAATGCTAGTTTCCAGGAATGGAATCAAAACCTACCCAACACCAACATAGCCTCTCCTTTCAAGACCGACAAAGATTTATATTATCATGCACAGGGTTACATACATAAGATAGCATCGTTCTCTCAAATCTCACATCATACACATGAAAAGGAAATCAACCAAGTTTCACCTTTTTTACCAGATAATTTTTATATAACAAAAGGATATGTTATATAATTCAAGTCCACAGACATACAACTGATATGCCGCTAGCCCTAGAGGCCTCACAATACTATGTTGCAATAAACGAAAGGCTGTACTTTCAAAATATAAGCATCTGTGGATGATGTTCGAAATGGACGGGGAACAACAACAAAGGAAAGAGTGGGTAACGCCCAAAGTCCAAACTAGAAAAGGAACTAATTTCGATGACCGACTCCAAAGTGGAACCTTTTCGCATGTCCATCATTAAATGCATATTCAAGACGTAGAGGGCCCAAGGGCGAGTCCACACGAACGCCAAAGCCGTATCCATATCCGCTTCCAGGCTTTAGCCTTGCCCCAGCTGGATCACCTGTTCAACAAGAATCAGAATTCTCAATCACAAATGTCAAAATGTTCTAGAGACGCTTGTCAACAGGTTAAATTCTCGGTTGAAAGACATACGCCCCATCACTTCTTTAAGGTGCCTAAAACAGCAAGCAACAACCGGAATTTCCAGCTAAATGGAGTTTGTCAGAGAGCTTTGACCTCAACAGAAGATACCACAAAGACGGTTTTGCTAAGTTCTAAAAGACTAAACTCCATATATTGTCACATCGAACATTAATGCTCAAGGACAAGGAAAAGACTTTAGCTTTATGATGGTGGATGTTTCCGAAGTATGTTTTGAGAGTTGTCACCCGTGCAAGTGTCAGGACATTCACCTTTCCCAACATCAAAATTTGGAAAGGACAGGTAACGAAAATGAGAGAACCTACCAAGCACACTGGGCCCAGAGCCTAGATCAGTACCATAGTCAGCAAAAACAACTCCCTCCACGGGGCCCAACTGCAAAGCAAGGAAGAGAAGAGGATCGATACATTTCATATTCCACAGGCAACAAGACATGCAATGCCTATGCAAGTATCATCAGCTCGCATCATGATAAAGGAAAAGAAAAGAGAAACAAATACCATATAGCATTAAATACAAAATCTATAAAATAGTTGTTACCATCACTTACCACAGGAAAAGAAATTTCACCGGAGCCAACAACATAAGACCGTCCAGACCCTACAGCACCTTCTTCATACCCTCGCACACTATTTGTGCCACCAATGGCAAAGGCTTCATGAGGAGAGAACTTACCTACTACATGGCCACCAGATAAACTACAAAATTGAAACAAGGGCCGAGTCAGCATGATGAATCAAACTATCACAGCCAAGTATTGTCATGACAAATATGCAGATGGAAAAGAAAAAAAGTGCAAATTTTTGGAGACAAAAGAAGTTTTTCAGGAACTTTTGTTAATAATAAGAACAGGTAAAAGGGCCATAATCTTTTCGAAGCCGTATCAAGGAACACCCTTCTGCTTTATCCAGCATTTTTACATCCCGGTTCCCACTGTTGCAAGTATGCCGGTTCAACTAAGCATATTACAACTTAAAGAGACAGCAAATATACACCATACCTCAGAAGAAAGAGAGCCGGACCTATTTCTACGCCCTTTCTTGCGCGAGCATTTACTCTGTTGAAAAACAGCCACTCAGGCCAAAGAGGAAGACATTGTTCCATGTTCAATACAAACTGTAAAGAAAAACAAGTGACGGTGGTGTTCGTAAATACAAATAAATATAGTCATTGGCCACATAATTTTGACAAGTAAAAAGAAAAGCAAGCAAATACAATCATAATAAAAGTAGAAGAATTTTTTTTAATGATAATAACAACCATTGATGAGCCATGTTCACCAGATCCAGTATAAACACTTTCAACTTTTGCTAGTAGCATATCATCACAGTTCTTGCCACTGCATGACAAACAGTGAAGAAACAACATCACATTCTACTTCTAGCATATTTGCACAAGGACATAGAAGTAACTAAAATATCCAGTTACCAATAGATACAATAATGAAGATTATACCTTGCAGTAAGAGGACGACTATAGCAATCCTTAATAATTGGATTTCCTTTTTCATCCCGTACACCAGCATGCTGCGCTTGTTAGAATTGATGAAGTCGTCAACAGTTTGAATTGCAGTTTAAAACACCAAAAGAAATAACACGAAGAAGTGGTATATAGGAAACAAAACTATTATGACATATCCAAAAAATTGAAGTTCAATAGTTGAGGTAATGGAATTAAAAATTTATGAATCAACCACATGAGCCGAACTGCCGAATGAGGTATGGACTTTCTTAGCTATTCTTTTAGAGGTGTTCTCCCTAACGATCATGTTTTGACAAAAGCAAAAAATAAAACTTGAACGATGCAAGTACCTGAAAAATAAGTCCAGCAGTTCCACTCCACTTTGGCCTTATAGGTCGACTGAATTCTACGCCAGCAGTTATGCGGCCAATTGTCAGACTACTATTGCCAGGTTGGTTACCATGAACAAGATTGCCAGGGGTCCTTGAATTCTAGAATAGAAAGAATTAGACCAGATGGAGGGAGAAAAGGGCCCACCACTGTGACCACGTAAGTGTGATGACATTGAAACACAAGTTGCTACCTGAACCATAATGGTTCTTGAGGTTCGCTTATCATCACCTTGAATCCATGGATCTGTGTAGTTTATGCGAAATATGGAGTCAATCTGCCCTCGCTCCAATGAAATATTGAGCTTCTGGTTTCTTCCGAAAACATTTCTATGAGAATATGCAAAGCTGGAATGACAATGGAACAGGTAAAACAGAACATGATCAGGTGACGGTAATAAAATAATAAATGTAATATGCTGGATCAGAAAAAGAAAAGAGAGAATGCAGGGAAGTTAGTTTGACATTTACTGGCCCATTTGAATTGCATGTGATGGAAATGGAAAAACAAAGAAAACAATAGTCATATTTCTTACGTAGCATTACCTTCCAATGAGTCCTGATAGAGGGCCACTTGTGATCCTATAATTCAAAAGATAATCAGAAATACATGTTATAAAACTCACATATGAACAAAGTATAGCATGTCCAGTCTTCAACAAAAACTTTCAAACATACATATAGCTCTAAAAGATCCGAACTTTCACTTACCCACTTGATATTCCACCACCAGCAGAAAATCCACCACTTGGACGCTCAACAACATTCATTATCAAATCAACTTTGTTGGTGTCTAGATATAATCATGAAACGAGAAGAAAACAATCATATAAAAAAACTATATGATAACACATGAGAATCCATATGCCAAATATATAATAATACAGAATCCATGTAAAGCACAAAACATCAGAATTTAACTTCACAAAAGCCAAGTCTAATTTAGATGAGTGATGCTTGAAGAGCAGTGAAGACTAAGCCGTGGCTTCTTCCATAGAAAACAAGGTTAAAGTTCTACCTCCAGCAGGTTGGGGAATAACGCTGACATCTTCCATTATTCCCATAGTTAACACAGTATCCACATCTCTCTTTCCTTGAAGCATGCTGTAAATCTGTGGAAGGATAATGGCAAGAAGAAAAAGGAAAAAAGAGAGGAAGTTTGATAGAGTTCCCAACCATTAGAAATGAACAGATGACCCATTTAACCGTGAATAAGTGGACAGCAAAACCACGCTAAGCAATAAAAGACAATAATTAAAAGGCCTAGAATATGTTGGACACACAAAGATGTTGATACCCATTGATCAGTTGAATGTTGACATCTTCAAAATCCAAGGGTTGTTTCTCAGTTTGTGGATTCAGCATTTATTAGAGACTATACAAAGTAAGAATAATGGTGGCAAAGATATGGGTCCGGAATTACCTGCCCCTTTTTGGTTGTAAGCTGTCTAAGTATTGTTTCAGGTTTTGTCTTCCCTTTGGTTGGTTCACCACTAAGACAACAGTAAAGAACGAATTAGTTTACTCAACATAAAAGTAGCTTTGACTATAATTTACACGTGCGTATGTATGTTAATTCATGCATCTGTCTTTCATACAATAGCATGAAAAATAAAAAAGTAAAGTTCAAAGCAAATAAAATGTAGGCCTTACGTCTTACGGTCAAGGAAACGTATAGAAACATTATTCACCTCCGCTTCAGCAACTTGCAATCTTATAATACCCCCAGAGAGGATCTCGACACCTGAAACCTAATTTTGATGAAGCAGAAAAGTGCACTGAAAGTGAAAATTTGCCCTTTTAGCACAAGGTCAAAATACCAGATCACACTCGCAAGAAACACATTTGTAAAACAGCAAATATACAGAAGAAAAAGTACTGACCAAGCCAAATAGACCCCGTTCCATGTACCAGTCATTGATAGAATTGATGACTTCATCTAAATGCCTAATATTAACCACTTTTCCTGCACAGCTTGATAAAATAATAAATCAAGCTCATTGAAGGTCTAACACTAAGATATTTTGCTAATCAAAACATCATAAAAGAGAACTGTACTATGAACGGACACATAGTCATGAAGCAATATTCATAACCTACCATATCCACTGCGGAAAGCATCTTCTAGAAATTTTGTAGGAAGAACACTTGCTCCTTCACATACTAGACCATGAAAATCTTGGTTTGGTTCTACCTTATGCCACAAGAAAGCATAATTAGTCATTCATCCAATTCAAAACCAATTAGAACACATGTTTCTAACCTAGCATTATCATACAACAAAATTTTCCAGTTAAAGAATAATCAAATGAATGTCACAATAAAAACAAAACCTTAATCAATAGAACCACCACTGCTATACCTGAAACACCAATCTGATACCATCACGAGTATCAACGGCAACAGGCATACAGGAACTGAAGTAGCCACTATCGATGATCCTATGAACATCCTCTTGGACCTCACGCACAGTGAGAGCCGAATTGGCTCTAGAAGCTTTAAGTGCAGCCACAGCTTCAGCTTCCAGGTCTTTCCTCTCCAGCTCCTCACCATCTTTGTTCCTTACCAACACTTCGCTAATCAAAACCCTCTCCTCGTCGTGTCTACTCGAGGAGTGAGTGGTAGCAGTGGTTCCCTTCTGCTGTAACACCGCGGCCTCCGACGACGACTCCGGCGGTTGCGATAGCGACAATGACGCCGAACAGAGGATCGGCAACTTAGCTCCCCCCTTGGAATCATTCGACTGAGACAGCGACAAAGATGCCAAAGAAAGAAGAGAAGAGCCGTGACGCAAGCAAGGTCGATGTAGGTGGGAATTGGAGCCAGTTAGGATCGAGCGGACGAAATTACCGAAAGCGAGTTTGAATTTGGCGATTGGAGAATTAATAGTGCGACAAATGAAAGGTAAAGGAAGAGGGAGAGGAAGTCTCGGTTGTTGTTGGTGGTTTTGATCGGGAATCTTGATGGAAGACAAAGTGAAGAAGTGCACGTCTTCGTTTGGAGGCATTGTTTTAAGGGGATAAACCCTAAAAAACTAGCCACTACTGAGAGTGAGAGCTAATCGGAGAAGAAGAAGGCGAATAACCGTTAATTTTAGATGGTGGGCTCATTCTGGTTTGGGTCTTGGTACTGGTGTTAGAGGAAGGACATTGGATATCTTGTGAACAAAGCTGAAGAGTGAGGAAGCCCGAGAAGTTTGATGCTCAAATTTGTCATTTAAATTATGCCTTTTGTTTGCTTTTTGTTATGTTTTATTCGACCAACAATTTTAATGAAATAAAATATGATAGAATAATTTATAATAAAATATAATACATATAAATATAATATTAACACTTGTTTTTTTAAGAATTAGAATGTAATACATTATTTTACATATTTTCTACTGTTTAAAATAAGAATGTTTTGTAAAACTTTTTCCTTCTTTTTTATTTTATTTCATTTCATTTTATAATAATGCCCGCCCTTAATAATATTACATTATTTACTATCCTTTTAATATCCACTTAACATAAATCTCAAGACATAAGTGAGATTGCGGGTTCAAATTTTTCTCATATATGTAATCGTTTAAAACTTGAGACTAGAGTTTTGCTTCTTGTATAAGATCTATCCAACTCGAGAGAGAATTAATCTAAATATGAATGATTTAAAGTAACTTTTTTATAATTAAAATTTTTTAAAATATCTCGTAAAAAAAAATCCACCGATGATAACCTTTTAACGTTTCAATTAGAGGAAGGCCGAGAGGTTTGAGGTGGGTGGATTTAACCAGAAGTCGCGTCATGGATAAACTGAACACAAATGAAATCACCTGCGGTTGATCTGCTCCAAATGAACAAACTAATTCTGGAATAGGGATGGATCCCTAGGGCTAGAGGACAGTGACTTTTCGAATGGAGGAGTGAGAATGTCGAGTAAGTGGAAATCCAACGCATTCCCTCGTGTATTTTTCAGCAAGGAGTGCGGTCTTGGAAGTTGTACCCCTCTTCACTTGTAATGGAAGAGCTTTCCTAAGTTTTTTTTTTTTGGAAGAGCTTCCCTCTTGAGTTTAATTGAATTCCACAACTTCGTCCCTAGTTATATGCGTACATGTTGAATTCCACATCTTCGCCCCTAGTTATATGCGTACATACCAAATACAACTAGTATTAGTTAACTTACAATTTAATTAATTATAAGAAAAGTTCATACATATCTATTAAAACAAAAATTTTAAATTTTAATAGTAATCAAAAATTATAATTTGTTGAATCAAATCAAATTCTATCTTAATTACAATTATGAATTTATTAAATAATAACATAAAAATACCCTTACCGGTCAATTTTTGTATAGACTTTGTTTTCCAGTCACTCGTTTACATAATATCACGCGCATGTAATAGCTTGCAGGGGCGGTTAATCATAAGTACGAAACAAGACGTTGCACATTTCAAATATTCAAAAACAAAAGCCGCATCATAGCACCGCAAATCGAACCTATAAAACCAGACAAACCCTCAACTCGGAGCTTTCTGGCGCAAAATCTCTCTCTCTCTCGCGGTTACTGCCTGTGACAATCTGCCTCCCCCTGTTACCCTCACCACTCTCTTTCTCTGTTCTATCAAAAACACTCGCAACCAAAAACCCTACCCCTGTTCCACCTCTCACCTCATCACCGCCACCGGCGCTTCTTTTTCCCTCAGGTATCTATATCTTCTAGCCGTTTACGTTTCATCTTCTGTGTATCGATTGGTTCGTGCGGCGATACACGTGTAGATCCGTATCGTTTGTAATTTCGTGTGTTTATATGTGTATGCATGTTTGCGTGTTGACTACGACTCGACGATGCTTTGTCGTTGGTTTTCGTCCTGTTCTCTTTGGGCTTTCTTTCTTTTTTTGATTTTATCGTTTCCTCTGTTTTGTGTTGTTTTTTTTTTTATTTCCTCATTTCTAGTTCGGTTCTCTGGTGCAGCTTCAATTTGAAATTTCACTCACATAAGTGAATATTATGCATGATTGAAAATTTTCACAATGGAGCTAATTTTGTGAAAAAAAAATAGTTGGCTGTTTTTTTATAATCATTTTGGTTAGAATTTGAAAAGAATCATGCCATCACACGTGTACTAACCATCAATCATCAAATCTTTTGCGTTGTAGTCTGATGAAATCTTATCTGGTGATTATTGATTGAAGATGGAGTCAGCATTTCAAAATGGTAAACTGAAGGCTAATGAGAGTGACGATCTGAAGACACCCCTACTTCAACAGTCTTCAGACAGTGCTGTGGTTGTTGTTTCAGAGCACAGTGACAACAAAGATAAGAAGGTTAGAACGGCCAAGCTCAGAATTGGTGACATCAAGTGTGCATCTTGTGCAACATCCATAGAATCTGTGCTTCAGGACCTTAACGGAGTTCAGAACATTGTGGTTTCACCCCTTGATGGCCAGGCTGCTATTACCTATGTTCCGGACCTCACTACAGTAAGTTACCCTTGGGAATGCCTAATCTTTTATGACTCAGCTCATCTAGCTCCTGGACATTAATGTTGGTAATATTAAATTGGTATGCTACCCTTTCATTCTAGAGAGTTTAGAAGTATTGGTCTGACTCTGTCACATTTTTCCTGTTAGGCTAAAGTAATTAAGGAAGCCATTGAAGATGCCGGATTTCCAGTGGAAGAATTCCCAGAACCAGACATTGCAGTATGCCGGCTAAGGATTAAAGGAATGGCTTGCACCAGCTGCTCTGAGTCTGTTGAACGTGCACTCTTAATGACCAATGGAGTTAAGAAAGCAGTGGTTGGTCTAGCTCTTGAAGAAGCAAAAGTCCACTTTGATCCAAACATCATTGATACAGAAGGTGTAATTGAAGCGGTAGCAGATGCTGGGTTTGGTGCTGAGCTTATCAGTTCTGGGAATGATGCAAACAAAGTAAATCTAAAACTTGAAGGCTTTATTTCTGCAGAAGATACTGCCCTTATCGAATCTGTTCTGGAATCAGCAGAAGGAGTGAATGCTGTTGAGATGGACTTGAAAGAGAATAAAGTTACTGTTAGTTATGATCCAGATTTAACTGGTCCAAGGTTTCTGATAAAGTGTATTGAAGATGCTTCTCCTGGTCCCAACATGTATCATGCAAGCTTGCATGTCCCTCCTAGACGAAGAGAAACAGAGGGGCTGCAAGAAATTCGGATGTATAGAAACCAATTCTTATTTAGTTGCCTCTTCTCTGCGCCAGTTTTTCTGTTTTCTATGGTACTTCCAATGCTTCATCCTTATGGTGACTGGTTGGAGTGCAGAATTCATAATGCACTCACCATTGGGATACTTCTTAGGTGGGTCCTCTGCACACCGGTGCAGTTCATTGTGGGCCGAAGGTAATAAAATTATTCTTTCAATCTCACCTTTTGATGTGTTAAGTGTTACCGTGTCTGTCATTGACATTTACAGGTGATAAATTCACGCTGTAAGAAACTAATAATACTAAAACGATGGTATTACTTTCAGGTTCTATGTGGGAGCTTACCATGCTTTGAGACGAAAATCTGCCAACATGGATGTTTTGGTTGCACTAGGCACTAATGCAGCTTACTTTTATTCTGTATATGTGGCCATAAAAGCAATAACTTCTGATAAATTTGAAGGGCAGGATTTCTTTGAGACTAGTGCCATGTTGATATCGTTTATTCTCTTAGGGAAATTTTTGGAGGTTATGGCTAAAGGAAAGACTTCAGATGCTTTAGCAAAGCTGACCGAACTTTCACCTGATACTGCTAGTCTGATAACATTGGACAGTGATGGAAATGTTACATCCGAGATGCAAATTAGTGCTCAATTGTTACAAAAAAATGATATTATTAAGATTGTTCCAGGGGAAAAAGTTCCTGTGGATGGTATCGTTGTTGATGGTCAAAGCCATGTGAATGAGAGTATGATTACTGGAGAAGCAAGGCCCATTGCTAAACGACCTGGTGACAAGGTACAGTCGATGTATTGTTTACATGTGTTCATGTGGAATATAGCAAAAATGCTAAATTGAGCTCTCTTTCTTTGTCCCATACTTGATAAATAGGTAATTGGTGGGACCGTGAATGACAATGGATGCTTACTGGTTAAGGCTACACATGTTGGGTCAGAGACTGCGCTTTCCCAAATTGTGCAACTAGTTGAAGCTGCTCAGCTTGCCAGAGCTCCTGTTCAGAAACTCGCTGACCGAATCTCCAGGTTTTTTGTTCCTACAGTAAGTTGATCAATTTCTCTATTTTTATTAATTTTGATTATACTAGACTGGGAAATCTGTAACTACAACAAATTCCAAAGGAAGAAATCTTGAACTGTGTATTCACAGAAAGGGAAAGCTACCTAAGCAGATTTCGTTAAATAAATTCTTTGAGGACTCTAGGCCCTTCAATATTGGAAACATAAAGAAAAAAGGATTGCCACTCATTAAGTATCTGCACTCCTTTCTTATGCAGCCATTATCTTAATCCACTCATTTTTTGAATCAAATGCTAGCAGGCTGCAATGGATTCACTTGATTTCTAAAGCATTAAACTTCCATTTTGTCTTTTTTTTTTTCTTCTTTGTGTGATCTCGCGGATAGGCTAAGCTTTTCCCTGTACATCTCACATGTTTATGAAAAAGATTATGAAATGAGTTCACTTGATTTGTGAAACAAGAAACTTCCATCTTTCCTTTTGGTTTTTGATCTTGTGGAGATGGCAAGATTTTCCTTGTACATCACAAATGTTTTTCTGGTTATTCACTGATATCTTTTCTGTTTTGTGGTAGTCTGCTTTGTTACAATATGAATTAGGTTTCTACATTTCTTTCTCTTGTCTGAAAACTAAATTATTGCCTGATTTCAGGTTGTTGTTGCAGCATTTACAACGTGGCTGGGATGGTTTATACCTGGAGAGTTTGGCCTTTACCCTAGAAACTGGATACCAAAAGCCATGGATGGATTTGAACTTGCACTGCAGTTTGCAATTTCAGTATTGGTTGTTGCATGCCCATGTGCTTTAGGACTAGCAACCCCTACAGCCGTCATGGTTGCCACAGGAAAGGGTGCTTCTCAAGGAGTGCTGAT
Source organism: Erythroxylum williamsii (assembly GCA_027564335.1). NCBI lineage: Eukaryota > Viridiplantae > Streptophyta > Magnoliopsida > Malpighiales > Erythroxylaceae > Erythroxylum > Erythroxylum williamsii. Next base: position 38,601,501 of record JANITW010000234.1, on the reverse strand, counting down.
TAAGGGTGGCAATGCACTTGAAAAAGCACACAAGGTAAGGAGAAACTATATGCTTGTCAGTAAGCCAGCTGCAGTGGCTTAACCAGGTCAGATTCTCTCATTTCTGCAGGTCAAGACAGTTGTTTTTGACAAGACCGGGACACTAACTTTTGGAAAACCAACAGTTGTTAGTTCTGTCCTTTTTTCTGGCATCCCAATAGAGGAATTCTGTGCCATGGCGACTGCTGCTGAGGTTGGTGTGTGTACTTTGAGCAGTATTGGAGCTGTACAATTGTTTCAAATACGGTGCACAAGCATATTAGGCTTAGTTCTAACTATTTGTTTTGAAGCAGAGATGTGAGATATGTTGATGCTTAAACAAAATTACTTTAAAAGTGAAATATTTTTCCCCCATCGTTTCATGAAGTACTGTTGATTTTACTGCACATTTATCGAGAAATTGAGAAGTAGGACAAGATTACGTTCCATACAAGTATATTGATATGCAATTTCTTCACTTTGTCATTTCGAGTCGTGTATTTATTACTGACTAAGTTCAATCTCAATACTTTTCCCTCTGAACTCCTTAGGCAAATAGCGAACATCCAATAGCAAAAGCTGTTATAGAACATGCTAAGAAGCTATGTCCAAAGATTGGGTCTAATGGAGAACATCACACAGAGGCTAAGGACTTTGAGGTGCATGCTGGAGCTGGGGTGAGTGCAAAAGTGGATGATAGAATAGTATTGGTTGGAAACAAAAGGCTTATGCGGGCTTTCAGTGTCGCATTGGAGCGAGATGTGGAAAGATACATTGCTGAAAATGAACAGTTGGCTAGAACTTGTGTGTTGGTTGCAATTGATGAAAGGGTTACTGGAGCTTTTGCTGTTACGGATCCAGTAAAACCAGAAGCCAACCGTGTTGTATCTTTTCTACGTTCCATGGGAATCACAAGCATCATGGTGACTGGTGATAATTGGGCCACAGCAGCAGCCATTGCAAAGGAGGTTGGAATAGAGCATGTGTTTGCAGAGACCGATCCACTGGGAAAGGCTGATAGAATTAAAGATCTGCAGGTATGCTTGCTTTACACAAATTCTAAATGTCTAAATGAGACACACAGCATTATGTGAACAATATGAAGTGTAATATAAAGTGAAACACAGCTTATGTTGTAACATTTATATGAGGTCTTAAGGAAAACAGCACGAAATAAAAGATATATTTTTATTACTTTACACTTCCATGATGCGGCACAATTTGGGCCAATAATCACCCTGGAAGGTTCTAGCACTGCAATATTGTTACAATCTGTGCTTCTAATGAAAATATCTTGGAATATCTGAATCCTTGATAAGTTCTTAGGTATGGAACCAAATTACTAAGGAATCTAATTATATTAGCAGCATAAATATCATATTTTTTCTCTTTTCCAGGCTTGGATTGTGCAAAAGGATAAAAAGAAAACACTTGATTTTCATTCTAATGACTTGGATTAGTTCTTGATCGTTAAAAAAATGTTGGATGCAGGGTAAAGGAGTGACCGTTGCCATGGTGGGTGATGGAATAAACGACTCGCCAGCCCTCGTTGCAGCAGATGTGGGCATGGCAATTGGTGCTGGCACTGATGTGGCAATAGAAGCAGCTGACATAGTTCTCATCAAAAGCAGCTTAGAAGATGTTGTCACTGCCATAGATTTATCAAGGAGGACCATTTCACGAATTCGTCTAAACTATGTTTGGGCCCTTGGGTATAACATACTTGGCATGCCAATTGCTGCTGGAATCCTTTACCCATTTACTGGAATTCGATTGCCGCCGTGGCTTGCAGGTGCCTGCATGGCCGCCTCATCTCTTAGCGTGGTTTGCTCTTCCCTCTTGTTGCAGTCTTATAACAAGCCCTTGTACGTCAGAGACTCATGAAAGGCAAACTCCTAAGTCCTGCTTGCTCTGTATTCTTCGTAGCTCTCTCACAGTTAATGAATTGTAAAAAGGGATAGCTGTGTTGTCATTTCCTGCTTGGAAATGTAAAAATTGGACTGTTCTTTCAGTGGGGGGATGCTTATTTACCCCCTAGTGGCATTTCTTCAAGATACATGACGTGATAAATGGTAACCGTGAAGGGATTCGGAAATTGATGTGAATGAAGATTGATGGCATCTTTGCTAATTGCATGTAATCGTTTTTGGGCACTGCTTTTAATGATTTTTCATGAAACAAGTTTGCCAAATTTGTTATTCATATATTTCTTGTCTTGAATTTTTAAAAATATCTAGATTTTGAAGTATTTTTCTCAGTCAACTGTATATGATTCTTGTGATTCTCATTTAAGATGTATGGATTTTTTTTTCTTCGAATGGAAATGATGTAGTCAAGCTATATTAGCAGTGTCAAACTGCAAAGCGTCATACCAAAAAAAAAAGGCGGGCATAATCTCCGTTCTAAATCAGGCATAGAACTAGTAGTACAGATAATACTATGAGCCGCTTGGTTCGCTGATTTGTGAACAAACTGAATAGCCATTGATGGCAACAAAGACAAAAGATATTTACAATCTTGTGCAATTGTACCAAAGTAAGAGAAGTCAAAAGTATTAGACTGTAAAGCATGAATAAGAAGTAAAGAATTAGACTCCAAAACATCACACTTCGCCTGAGTGCGTTTCAGCCAACTAAGGGCTTCTCGAAAAGTCAAAGCTTTTTTAATGAAGCTTATAATGAATTTTAAAGTTTATAATGAAGTGCTCTTTTTAAAATGTTATATAGTGTCTATTTTTTTATGGATCAGAGATTGATTTTTAATGGCATGCTTAGTTTCTGTTTAGTTGGGCTTACGCTAGTTGAATTTTTGTCAGGCTTGCATCTTAATATAATTTAAACGTTGACATTTCATCAATTTCAGATTAAATTACATCGTTTTACAAATGTTCACATAAATAGAACATCTAATGCATGCTTCTTTATGGCAGTTATCTATCATATTATTGATGACGAGACAGAAATAGATAATATTTTAATGTCAATTTGAGCTTATAATAGCCACGAGGCTTTGTGGGATACAATCATCCTATTTAAAAAAACTTAAATTTTAGTAATTAATCAAATTATTCTTATTTTAATTTATCATTAATTAAATAATTTAACCTAACTTCAACTAAATTCCTACTTTATAAATGCCTATTGCCTACTTTTGGTTTTTTTTTTTATAGTTACTTTCTTTCATGCATTTAACAAATGTTTCTCTGCTTCATTCCAATTTCTCTACTCAATTACCTGTTAACCTTGCATTGTGTTCTCTAATTATTGAGCTATGGATTCCTAATTCATTGATACGCAACAATAGTGAGAACTTATTAAAAAAATAGTTGAAGTGGAGTGGAGATTATAAATATATATAGAGATAGTGCTTGAATCATTATACAACTGGGACATTGATACAGTACTCATCTCTAATTTTGGCAAATACAAAAATGAGTTGCATGGTTGAAGAGTGAGGGAGGCCGAGGCAAGTGAGTTTTGTGGGCTAAGGTTCGGTTTGTAACAGGTTGTTTCTTCTCTTATTCCGGGAAGATAAAAGTTAGGATTTGAAACTATGACGAGACTGACTAGTTGCCATATATTAGAATTTGAAACGTGTTTCTCGCGACTTGTGTAATTAGTTGTTTTTTCTTTATTAAAAAAAAGAGATAAAAGTCAAAAGTTGACATTGTTATTGAATGTACAGTAAGAATTGGCCGTTTAGTTTTTGGAAATTATATATATTAAAAAAATTATTAGATCAAAAGCACCTTATATTACGATATGTCTACAGTTGAATGGATGCACATCATCGGAACTTATTAATTAGAAGTTAAACACGCCCTCAAGCGGTGTGGCTTGATAGTTGAAAGCGTGGCTTGACTTTGGTTAGGTCTCAGGTTTGATTCCGTACTAGCTCCTCTTGTAAGAGCCTAGAGCAGCCGGAGTTTTACCTGTAGATGGAGAACTAGTTGGACCCTCAATGATGAGGTGCGCTCGTTTGGCCCGCCTGTGAGGTGGTACGCCAGTTAAATCCTCAGAGAGGTGTGCCGCTTGGCCCACCTACAAGGTTTCCTCGAATCAAAAAAAAAAAAAGTTAAACACTATTCTATAGATACTGTATATTACTATACGTGTATAGTAAAATGGATCCATATCTTGGAAAGCAAAAGCACATGGAAGAGTTAGATGACTTCAAAAAGCATGTTAGATATAAATCTAACTAAGAAAACATTGATAGACTTTATGACAGCTTAAAATCCACAAAATAATAATTGGAGAGGGTAAATAATAAATGACCAACTCTTGTTATAGACCTCATTGTTAGATTATTTAATGTCCCGTGTAATTTATTAATTGAGTCCTATAAAAGGCACCCAAGATAATGATTATTAGGTATTACTCGAATAAGTCTTAGATAGGTCACAGATCATTTTCCTCTCTCTTCTACTTACCAAAAAACGTGTCATTTGGTAATGATATATAAGTTGCAAAACTTATAAAATGAATAGATTCTGAACCATTGAAAAATTTGCTAATGGTAGAAGACGAGAGGAAATCAATACGATCATTCAAATCAACATCACGACAAACGATATGAATACGGGTACGCAAAACAGAATCGATCGTATAAATATTTTACACTCATCACCATATTTTGTTGTCTAAATAAAGTTTTTCTTTCATTATGAGTGACAATACCACATAGTTAAAGATAACAATATCATATGTATAACAAATCCTATAACAATATTTATTATCATAATCTTCATCTTCTTCTTTCCCCTACCCTCAAACTGCTAAGTTGTGCGTCTTGCAACTATATTTATTCTATGTAGTACTTATTTCAACCATTTCTTTAACATTGACGCTTCTTTCCTTATGTTTTGAATTGATTCAACAACTGTTTTGAGAAATTTATCATCGTATCATTTAAAAAATTGGCATCTCCTATCCTAAAAAATTTTATT
>JANITW010000234.1:38298469-38322503 GCA_027564335.1 Erythroxylum williamsii | reverse complement strand
TTCATTTTTATTGAGGGTAAAAATGGTATTATATTATCTTTCATTCTCATTAATGCAACAAACCAAACAACATTATTAGTATTAATACAGAAACCTAAGTTACAAACCAAACAGCATTTTTTTATTTTTCATACCCATTCTCATCCCTTTCTACTATTATACCCATATCCATAGCCAATCCCGTGCTCAAACCAAACGGTTACTTAGATTAATCTACAAGCAAGTTCTTTCAACCTTTTATATGCAAATTAAGATATAGTTTTAGTTACTAGTTTTTTTGCAAATTAGTATTAAGAAAAATATAGATATTTCATAAGTGTAAAGATATTTTATAAAATCACTGAAATCAATCCATATAAAAACAACACTAAGGTTCCTCCTATTCTCGATATCAAAATAATTTGTTCACTTATCATCCTTGAAAAATTAAAAATAAAGATTTACAGAAAACATAAGAAAAGGATAAGTTATATGATGTAATCTAAATATTTTGATGTCCTTCACTTTTATGGGATAAGTTTATATCTCTATATTTATTTTGAAGAAGGTTATAGAGTGTTGTCCAACTAAACCTAGTTATTAAAAAAAAACTTCTTTTTTAGGGTATCTTCTTTACATAAATTTCTCCACTACAAACATGGTTTTAGAAACAACTATATACTAGGTCGCGTCTCACACTGAAACTTCACTTTTTTATCTAGAGAGGAATAATGACTCTAACATGCTTGTGTTTTAGGTTGTATACTTTATTATAATTACATCTTCATATGACACAAGCTTTGACCTATCCATGTATAAGAACTTGTTCTTACACCATGATTATAGAGAAAAGTACAATCTAGTACATGTATCAGTTGTTCAGTCACCATGAAGTCCAGTATAGATATCTTTGTTTCATTATAGATGAGTAGAATTCTACCATTCGTATGAACTTTATAGTTGTGTAATAGCTTTTAAGATTTAGGCAAAAGGTTTTTATGATGATAGTTAGGTTCTTTGATTATGGATTCAATTATACCTATAACTATATGCTTATTCTCCAACCAAAAATGCTTAAGCATGAGTTTTTTATTAAGGGAATTTAGAACTTTGATGTCCCAAGCAACAAGTATCATAGAGCTACATCCTAAGACCAGGATATCTCTTTTTCTTGTTTGATTTCCTTCTGGTTATAGGTTTGTAGCCTTCTTCTTCATGTACTGTGTTTTAATGGTGTAAAAGAGGTACTTTTTAAAGGCTTGGAGTATCTTTTCTAGTGGCAGGTTCTTTTTGCTTGGTGTTCATAGGATTAAGGATATTTGGTAGGTGCATAATGACACTATTATGTTGTTTATGTAACTAAAGACAAGTTGATTTGACAACTTAGAAGAATAGTAACTTTATGAATAGTAACTTTATTAGAGACTGAACCTTCATATTGTAAGGCATCAGTAGTTGTAACTTCCTCGGATAAGTTATCTTCTAGAGAGCTAAGGTAGATTTTTTCTCCTAAAAGATCTTGTGAATATCCTGATTTGAGTATTCTTCAAGAAGGCTTCCATATTTGTTTATTTGTTGCGGTAGGTTTCCATGCAGAGGAAACGAGATTTCTCAGGGCATTAACAGCCACACATACTCTTGTATAATTTATTTTACTCACTTTTGTTGTAGTTTGATCTAGACAGAGAGGCTTCCAACATAACTAGCTAAGTGACTTAAGCCTGTTATGGTCTAGTATTCAAGTGGTATCCTATGGATGCACATTCAAATGGGGACATTTGACAGTTTGATATCTTCAATGTTCAGACCAGGTGACGAGCTTTGAAATAAAATGGGTTTGTTTTGGACATGCCATGGACCAAGTTCCTGAAATTTCTTTATTGAAAATCTATCATAGAATATGAAAAAGAAAATTTCTTGATCATTTATGATGATCTCTTTGAAGCTTAAGTTTTTCGATTTAGATATAGTCCAAGCTTTCATGGTTGGATATGACACATTTTTCTAGAAAAAACAAATAAAAGTTGCATCTATATTTTAGCTCCAAGTTTCGAAGTCTCTAGAGATGGAGAAACAATAGAAGAGTTAGACAGATTGCTAGGAGGGACAAAGCTAATTTTGTCAAAGAACCTAAGTCACCTACAACTTGTGTCCGCGATTTCCTGATGGATTCATAAAGTAGCTGAATGGAAGGTTAGGAGTTGGAGGTAAGGATTTGGAGTGGAATAGGATATAATACATGCAGACCAATGGAATTGCAATGTGAGAGGAATGACCATAGTGGAAGACAACATTCCAAATTATAGGCCAAATCCAAATGAAAAAGACAAGGTTATATGGCTCATGCATAAATTAGGGAACTTTACCAACAAGTCCTACCAAGAGATTTATATATCACATAGTCAAAAAGTTCAATGGCATAGACTGTTATGGAATGAGATAAGATTTTCAAAAGATTCCTTCAATGTGTGGCTAACCATTAAGAGCTAGCTCAGCACCAAGGATAGGCTAAAAAGTTATTTGAACAATATTAATCCGATCTGCAAATTCTATAACTAGGAGAAAAAGTGTGTTGAGCATCTCTTCTTCCAATGCCAATTCACCAATAAGCTCTGGAGGAGGATACCACATCTCTCTAATATATGTTATCAGGTTTAGGAATTACTTCTCACAAACTTAACCTAACAGATTATAGGTTTTTCAAATTAGCTTTTGGATGTGAAATCTATGTAATGTAGAAGGGAAAAAATGACAAAATATTCAACCATAAAGCATAGGACCAGACTTGGCTTATCACACAATTGCTTAGATATGTTAAATCATTATCTCAAATACTAAGAGGTTGCATCTGAGTTTTAAAACAATCGAAAGATGGAAACTCCCTCAGGATATATAACACGTAGATGAAAGGGTTACTTAATCAATGTTACACTAAACAACTAATAAGCTCTCCTACAAAACTTAATGACAGGTTCTATAATGGGACGATCTTATTTCGTCAAATACCTAGTGAAAAACTCCTACTTTCCTTTCAATACAGTAAACTACTCCTAGCTTTTCAAATCTTTAATAATCAGAGTCACTTATTGATAAATGATCATTATGAGTCATACTCAATAGAATTGGATCAATCTTTTTTTTTTTTGTTATTAAAGAGCCAACAAAGACTAAAGCTTTTAACTAGTTAAATACTTTTAGGTTCCTCTCTTTGTAAAACCTTGCTCCAGTAGCACTAGCTCTCTTGAGCATTCCATGTATAGTTTTCCCGACTCTTTCAGGAAATAAAATTTATTTAATTCCTAAAAAGATATATTCAAAAGTATAGTTTGAGATGCAATAATGCATTTGTGTATGTTTATATATACGTTTATGTGTATATTAATTAATAGAGGAAACTAATTTGTGCTGCTATGTTAAGAATTAATACGCATTTTGATTTACGCTCTCAAACAAGATGAGTAGATGTAGTACAAAGAATTGGATAAGAAATTAAAGATAAGTATGATATCTGCGGACAATAACAAGAGAATTTAAGAACCAATAGCAGTTTGTAATTTGTATCATCCAATCACGCTCTCAAACAAGATGAACAGACATAGTTCAAGGAATTGGATCAGAAATTAAAGATAAATATGATATACGCGTACAATAACAAGAGAAGTAAGAACCAAAAGTAGTTTGTAATTTGTATCATCCATTGACAGCGGAATCTACATCTAGTCGATGCAGGATGCTGGTTTGGTCACTGGTTCTTGAGGAAAATAGCTCGTCCAAGATAAGCTGCCTATCTCGGAAAATTATTATTCTGCAGTAGTTTATAAGACGCTGCAAATTAAAACAAAACAGCCTAAATTAGTTTGGAGACACATAAAAATGCTCAGATATTGAATTGCCTTCAATTCTTATGTTAATACTTACATAAATTTAGTTTGTCTAGTAGATAATGGGAGGTGGTGGAGAGCTCTACTAGTACTTGGGAGGTGGAGAAGATGGTGATGGTGATGGTGATGGTGAGGGTGAGGGTGATGGAGGAAGTGGTGATTCATAGACGTAGGAAGGAGGAGAGGAAGGAGAGGGAGGAAGTGGGGATTCGTATTTGTATGGTGGGGGTGATGAGATTGAGGGAGGAGGTGGAGACTTGTAAATGTAAGGAGGTGGAGGTGATTTATAAATATAAGGAGGAGAAGGCGGTGGAGATGGTGGAGGTGGAGACTTGTAAATGTAAGGAGGAGGAGGCGATGGAGATGGTGGAGGTGGAGACTTATAGATATATGGAGGAGGTGGAGGTGAATTGTAAATATAAGGAGATGGTGGTGGGGGTGATGGAGGAGGTGGAGACTTGTATATATATGGAGGTGGTGGTGGTGAATTGTAAATGTAAGGAGGTGGTGGAGACTTGTATATATATGGAGGTGGTGGTGGTGAATTGTAAATGTAAGGAGGTGGTGGTGAGGGTGATGGAGGAGGTGGAGACTTGTAAATATATGAAGGTGGAGGTGGCGATTTGTAAATATAAGGAGGCGGTGGAGATTCATAAATGTATGGTGGAGGTGGTGAAGTATAGTAATATGGAGGAGGAGAGTTGTAATAAGTTGGCGCTGGTGACTTATATTCATCTGATGATGGAGGGGATGGATAAGGGTAACGACTGTGATCATCAGCCATCGCATTAGTTGCGAGAAAGCATGCTGCCAACCCAAAAACTAGGCGAACCCAAATATTGGCCATTTTTTGCACTGTCTCAAGGTTTTGTTTTTGAAGAGAATGAGGAGTTACAGAAGCTGCAGTTTGCTTATATAGTGATGGGCTTTGTTAGTCAAGCGATTGCTTATTGGTGTTTGATGCTTTCAACTCCTAGCTAGCAAACCCAAATAACTTGAGAATTAATTACTTAATGGCTTTCCAGTTAGGTAGCTGCCTTCTGTGTGACTGAAGCAGCCAAAACTACTGTGGTTGGTTAGAATAAGATTTTAAATTACAAGTTGCGATGGTCTCTACTATAACTCGGTATTGCTACAATTGGAGTCTGGAACTGGGCAGCTTATTAAAAAAAATTAGGATAATTGGAAGAAAGCAGCAGGAGCTTCCAGGTCCTAGACTGAGTCACGGATTAAGTTTTATGTCATAATAAGAGAATAGAGATTTGTTGCATTGTCCAAGTCAATTATATTAACGCAGCCCAAATATAATTCCTTCGTCAATGTCGCTGCCTATATATGTTTGTGAAATGACTAAGATTCTAAATTCCCCCCTTTTTAAGTGTCTGAATCATGACTTGTAAAACGTAACCCTTGTTTTTTATGAATCCGTAACGTTATTGTTTTAGTTAAACCATATGCTTTTATATTGCCGTAAACGTGGGCTGGTAGGCTGACCTTTTACATTGGTGAAGATATTATTGAAAATTGAGATGTTAATAATAAAACTCCGAGTTTGGTAAGAAACTGTTACCAGCTGGTTCTATTCTACTATTATATTATCTTCTGCTGTTTATGAATCAGATGGTTGACTCGGTCATTGCTGATAAGAAAATACCAAACCATTTATGGCAATATCGAAACGAAAGCATTAGTGGATGGATACCAAATGTCGAACATCTTCACCACCATACTTACGTCTTTCCTGCAAATTTCTTGTCATTCACATACACGCTGCCAAAACGTTGACGATTCTCCCAACCATTTTCTTGAATTTTCGTGCAAATTCGATTTCTTAGCGGTCAGTTTCATTAAATAGAAAGATTAGGAGTAGGGGAAACAAGGAAATATATACCTCTTGTTATGTAAAGTCAATTAATTAATGAGATGAGGGCACGAAATACCAAAAACAAGGACTTGATCCACAGAAGAGGTCAAATATAATGCAATGCTAGACTGTTTCTCAACTTGCTTGCAAAGTTTTCAATAATCTTGTTAGAAAGAAAGAAACTTTCTTATGCTATTCAAGATAATGATGTAATTATTGAAGGTGAAAGTTTCAAAGCTTACTCAGTTCAAGGATTGGGCAGGATTACAAGTTAATTTTATAATTAATTAATCAATATAATAAATTAAGCCTAAGATTGCAACATACTATATTCAATAATTAGACGGACAAATACCTAGAAATTGAGGAACAATTGAATTCATTATTGTTTTCTGTTAATCGAAGTAACAGAGACGCAAGGGATTGACTATTATTATTTCAAACACTGATTAGGAACTCATACAGCTCTCAATGCGACAACTGTATTTAAAGTTAGCTAGCAGAGGACCTCCTGTGCATACAATATATAGGTCAAGCTTATCCATCATAGCAAGCCCATAAAAATAGGCCCAATGATACGTTAGAGAGAATTATCAAGCTCAATTATCCTGACATCAAATTAAATCAAATCAATCGGAGTTTGTACTAAATTATGTTTATTATGCTAGTCCACAAAATTAATGATAAAATTCTATCATTCTCTCACTTAGAAAATATAACCAACATCAATGAACAACAAAAACAAATCCCCAGATTAATATACAACAACATGTGACTACAATAGGATGTCAAAATAAAGCCAACAATCTCTCAATCATAAATCCAAAATGAGGTTACAAGTACCTCAACAGTATAGAAATCAGACTCAATAGGAGTACTGATAATATATATACAAGATACTCATACCTCAATGACCTAAACAGAATGTGTCATAAGGAAATGCACACAAATGGTGATCCGTTTGTGCAATCCCAAATAAAATGGCCCAAGCATCCACCCAAAATGTTAACTGAGATTTAACAAAATATCTCATAACAACAAAATGAGACTGAGAACAAAATATCTCCAACAAAATGCCATATATATTCAAACATTTAAACTTATCTGTGTAGTATATCAATAAAGTATATGATAACAACAATAATAGCAATAATCATAAGCAAAAGTCTCTAGACTGAATAACAAAATAGTCAAATACACTATTGCTATCAAAAATTAACATAAAAGACAGACTCTCACTAATCCAAGGCATTAAAAAATCTAAATAAGCCTATACAAGTTACATGATTCACAAAAACTTTAACAGTCAAGCCTTTGGTTAGAGGGTCTGCCACTATAAGATTGGTGGATATATGTTCTATACAGGTCTTAAACTCTTTATTCTTCTCTCTAACAAACATATAATTTGTATCAAAATGCTTCGAAAGCTTAGAGTTCTTGCATATTAGAGAAAAACCCGCCACATCAGAGTTATTGCAATATATGGTTAGAGGTCTAAAAACACTCTCCATAAGATGAAGCTTAGAAATGAAATTCCTCAACCATATTGCTTGTTGAGTAGCTTCGTAACAAGCCACATACTCTGCCCCCATAGTTGAAGTTCTTGTAAGTATTTGTTTAATACATTTTCAAGATATAGCTCCTCCAGCAAACATAAAGATATATCCTGATGTGAATTTGTGATCATCATGGCAGCTACTATAATCAAAATTAGAATAACCTATCTCCTCAAGGTGATTAGATATCCTATAAGTGAGCATATAATCTTTATTACCTTGTTGATACCTTAGAACTTGTTTTATAACTTGCCAATGACCCACACTAGGGTTGCTCAAGTATCTCCTAAGTACACCAACAACAAAAGCAATATCAAGACATGTACAAACTTAAGCATACATAAAACTGCCAACAGCAGAAGCATATGTGACCTTTTTCATCTCTGACTTATCTTTATCATTTTGAGGGCACTGACTATTCGAGAGTTTGTCACCCTTTTGGATGGGTGCATTGCAAGGATTACAAGTTTTTATGTTGAATCTATTTAAGATCCTTTCAATATACCTTTTCTGAAACAAATCAAGAACATCACAAGATCTATTACCATGAATTTCAATGCCTAGAACAAAAGAAGCATCGCCGAGATCTTTCATATCAAAATGAGTTGTTAATATTTGTTTAGTCTTAGAAAGAAAACTCATATCATTACTTGTTAAAAGAATGTCATCAACATACAAGACAAGAATAATGAATTTTCTCCCACTATTCTTCAAGTAAATGCATTGATCAACAACATTTTCCTTAAAGCCAAGGGAGCAAACAATTTGGTCAAACTTCAAGTACCATTGCCTGGAGGCTTGTTTCAGTTCCTTACCTTTCTCAACAAAACTAGCAGGCTGATTCATGAATACATCTTCGTAGAAATCACCATTTAAAAAGCAGTTTTCACATCCATTTGATGGAGCTCCAAATCAAAATGAGCAACTAAAGTCATCACAATATGTAATGAATCTTTAGTAGAGACCGGGAAAAAAGTCTCTTTATAATCTATATCATTCCTCTGGTTATATCCCTTTACAACAAGTCTGGCTTTGTATTTTTCTATCTCATATTTAGCATCACGTTTAGTCTTAAAGACTCATTCACACCCCACAGTCTTGCAACCACTAGGTAATTCTACTAAATCCCAAATGCCATTCATACTTATAGAAGCCAGCTTATTTTCCATGGCTTCCAACCATTGTGAACTACAAGGACCAGAAATGGCATCTTGAAAAGAAATTGATCTGAGTCTTCAACTAAATTGAATTCATGCTCCTCTAAATAAATGTAATAGTCTCGAAATTTAGAAGACTCATTAGATTTAGGAATCCTTGCAGATCTCCTAGTTAGAACTACAACCACATCTGGGTCTTGAGTGTCAATGCCAACCTGTTGAGGAATTTCAACATTATTTCTTGGATCAACAACACCATCGTGAATCAGAGGAGACTGAATTGCCTCAGGATAAAAAACAATAGGTGTAGGAACAACAATACGATCCTCTCTAAAATCAACAACACGAGGCTCATGTCTTTTATTATGTTCCTACAAATTTCTTGTCATTCACATCAACGCTGCCAAAACATTGACGATTCTCCCAACCATTTTCTTGAATTTTCATGCAAATTTGAATTCTTAATGGTTAGTTTCATTAAGTAGAAAGATTAGGAGCAGGGGAAACAGGGAAATATATACCTCGTTTTATGTCAAGTCAATCGATGAGATGAGGGCACAAATTACTAAAAACAAGAACTTGGTCCACGGAAGAGGTCAAATATAAATTATGCAATGCTAGACTGTTTCTCAACTTGCTTGCAAAGTTTTCAATAATTTTGTTAGAAAAATAGTTTCTTTCTTATGTTATTCAAGATAATAATGTAATTACTGAAGAAAGAAGTTTCAAAGCTTACTCAGTTTAAGGATTGGGTTGGTAACCTGAAGGAAATTGAACACGAAATCACAAGTTAATTTCATAATTAATCAATATAATAAATTAAGCCTAAGATTGCAACATGCTAGATTCAATAATTAGACGGAAAAATACCTAGAAATTGAAGAACAATTGAATTTATTATTGTTTTCTATGAATTGAACTGACAGAGACGCAAATGATTGACTATTACTATTCTAAACCTTAATTAGAAACTCATACAATTTTTAATAGGGCAACTGTATTTAAAGTTGGCTAGCAGTAGGGCCTCCTGTATATTACAATACATAGGTCAAGCCTACCTATCATAGCAAGCCCATAAACACAGGCTCAATAACACCTTAGAGAGAATTACCAAACTCAATTATCTTGATATCAAATTAAATCAAATTAATCAGAATTTGTACAAAATTATGTTTATTATACTAGTCCACAAAATTAATGATAAAATTCTATCACAACCTTGATTAGTATTTCCATATGCAAATCTACCTAAGATTGCATTGCAATGTCCACTATAAATTTAAAGCTGATCTAAACGACTGGAGACCTGGACAAGTCTTGTCGCAATATTAAAGCTCTAGTCTCAGGTCGGAGACTACCGAACTAAAGCAAACATTCGCCTCTATACGACTCATTTTATAGCTCAATTGTAACAATAAAATAGACATTGCTCAAATCTAACTTCAAATAAATCCGAAATAGCAAGTACAACCTGAGGTACCCTTATAGACAGAGAATTGGCAGTGATTCTACATCTCACCAAAGTCAAATTGTAGAAAGTGAATCGTCACAAACAGGGTCAGCGTAGTTCTATTAATTATCTGTTTTGATAAACTTATATCGGTAAAACTTTTGTCAATAGAATTTTTCTAAAAAGGACTTTTCAAAGAAGTCAGTTGACTGTTTGACTATTATTTTAAAAAGAACTTTTTTGAAAGAGTTTTATACAATAGATTATTTGGCAACAAAAAAATAAAAAGTACTTTTAATTTCAACTATATTTTATTTTGTAATAAAAATTATTTATGCATATAACAATTATTTAAAATATATTAAACAATATATAAAGCACAATGTATTAATTATTATATAATTTTAAATTATGTAAAATATAAATAAAAATACATCTAACCAAATCTTTTATATGAATTATAATATAAGTAAAACTAATATAAAAATAAATATTAAAACATATAAAAAAGTCAAATAATATTATACAAATCTCAAAATAAACGTGAAAATGTGTTTGTGGGTGTTGTGGGAATTATATGTAAAACATAAAGTAAAATGAATTAAAAATTAGACTCATTAATTGATCTAAAAAATCGACCTAAAAAGTGTTTTTAAAAAGATTCAAATTTGTGCTTCTCAAAAAGTTGTATTTTAACTTTCAAAAACTTCATTTCTATGAAAAAAATATTTTTAAATTTTAGAGCCAAACATTCCGTTTTTTTTATAAACGACTTTTGTGATGAAAAAAAGTACTTATTCACCTTCTAAAAATTAAACTAAACCAAACGCTTACAAATAGGCTGTAGATAACGAAGATGTTCAACTTTATAGGCCAAGGCCATTAACTTAGGAATTAGGATCGCAAGTTTTTATATAACAAAAATCAAAATAATAATGGGACGTGGTTCAGCAGTTATTGGGATAAAAGATGACAACCTACCATTGGAAATTTTATAAATAGTTGACATAGATGACAACCTACAACATAGAAGACAATAGATCATAACAATATAAGGAGGCCTTAAGGGGCTTGGCATTCACTGAATCTATTGTCGAGGAACAACTAAAAAATAGTCAGTTGGAACCCCAAGATGCACCGTTTTAATCACAAAACATCATTAACTATCGGTACTAGTTTCCCAACTTCTTCCAAGCTATGGACGAAACAGACTCTGGCACATTCAATCAATCTTGATTTTCTTCTATTTGTATTCCAATTTCGGCAGTTTTACAAATTTGTCTGTGGCATGTCTTCTAAAAGGAGATGTGTGGACTCCGGAGTTAGGAAGAAGAATGTACATGATGGTATAGTATTAAATGCGAATATTACCCAAATGGAAGATTTAGTGCAGCTATTGCCACATCAGACACTTAGCTTGGGCCTGAAATCAGAGCTTGTACAACGGAGGGTGAATTCATCTAAACAAGCCATACGAATACGCTCCGGTGTTGCTGGACTATCAAGAGGAAACCATTCATTATGTCCTGTTTCTGCTCTTGCAGCGGCAATAGCATCTTTGATGGCGAAAAAGACAACCGAAGCAAGGAAAAATGGAGGCTCCCCAACAGCTTTAGATGAATGGATGGCCTTTACATTTGGATGACCCTGTCAATAAACAAACATAAAGAAAGCACACAATGACACTTAAGAAAATTTCATTATGGAATCCCAGATCTAATGCTTTTATCCAATTGACGTAATAAATAGAGTTACAACGAGATAGCTTTTGAAATGATTTCTTACTAAACAACCAATAACTTTTGGCTCACTATTTTTCGGAATACTTGCACACGAAACACTTTTTCCCTTATCCGAATCCCCACCATCCCTGTTTTCTTTTTCTAATCAACTGGTGGTCCCTTATCAAGCTGGAAGATCAGCAACCTCCTTAGTGAGACAAAGGAAATCCATAAAACACAACATGGTTGAGACCTATTAGCATCTAACTTTTCATTGTCTGATCTGGTGCCGAAATGAGGAAATTGAATTTTAAATATGGTCTGATATTATATAGACCTTTTAAATTGAATAATTTGTTTTCTTCTGGCAAAGGATATCCAGTTAAGTGAAACAACATTCTTCTTATGGTTGTTTCTAGTCTCCGCCTAACTGCTTTAGAGATATGGTACTCCATAAAGAACAAGGAAGACAATCTTTCAGTGAAAATGAGGATACAGAAGAGCAAGCAATTAGCCAAATTTTCCAGGTATCCAAGTTCCCAGGTATTGGTAGGCAATAGAATACTTACCTTTAAAAGTGAAACATGGAATTTGAAGGGTGTATCATCTAGGGAAGGTATCTTGTAACTTCCAGGTCCACTTGTAAACAAGCAGCCTGGAGGAATCCACTTATGAGCTACATCCCCCCACTTTAATTCTTCAAGAGCTACCCAACCCAGACCTTGCATAAATGCTCCTTCAATCTGAGTGAAGTAAGAGTAAAGAGGTTATTATGAATGACAAGAAAACGATGTCACCAAAGATAAACAAATTCCCCAACCTTTTATGTACAAAGCTGTTTAGTTGCTCATACTTGGATTGCATAAACTATGAAGCTTTAATGAACTTTAAGAAGACAAGGTTATGGAGTTGGAAAGATCGAGTAGTCAGAGACAAAGAATATGAGAAAACTAGATACCTGTCCGACATCAATGGCCGGATTGAGAGAGTAGCCAAGATCCAATATGATATTTGCTATCCTTGTGTGGAAATCTCCTGTTAATGTATCAACTTCAACCTCAGCAAACGCAGCCCCATAGGTAAAGTACCTAAAGGGGTTTCCTTTACCAGTGGTCCAATCAAAGCCAATTTCAGGCGTAATGAAAAATCCATGAGCAGAAAGGTCTATTCGGTGTGCATAGCATGCACTGGCCAGCTATGAACATTAAAGAAGACAATTAATTTCCCAACAGAAAACTCAAGGACCACTTGGAATTAAGGAAACTAGTAACTGAATAAAGCCATGCAAATGATGACCCATATATTTTTCCCTTTCATACCATATACTTTTGACATAAAATCAATGCCAAACCTCCCATAAGTAGAATACTATAACAATTTCACAATCATGAGATACATTTTGCCCTCTCTGGAAGAATCCAAATGCAAGGAGCTATTTTATGAGATTCCATTTCTCATCTTGTTGTTGAAGTAATAGCCTATATACTGTGATTATTAGTACCTCTAGATTACCCTTTCATAACCAGCATGATATATAGCAACGTTAAATTGTTGTAGCTGGTGCCAATCCTTAAAGAAAGTGATGACTAGATAATCGCATCTACTTCAAAATCAAACAAACTTTCGAGTGTACATTTGGCATCTGATGACTAAAAGTTGGAAAAGGAAAGCAAATGAGCAAGCAGGTAAAAGCCGGTTATTTAAGATGTGCATTTAGTATGTACCACAGAGAGATTGATGGAAGAAACAAGGATAAAACTAGAAACCAGAATACCTCAGCAAAAGAGCTGAAATTTTGTTTAGATGCAACAGGCTCCATTCGTGCCTTTATCTGTTCACATGCATCCAGAACTGCTGCTCCATACATATCAGAGCTTGCAGAAGCTGCTGTTGGTGATGCATTGGGTACCTAAATGGCAGCAAAGAATAAATTGACCAGCCACTGAAATATAGACCACGATGCCAAATACTGCTAAAATTCCTTAGGTCCCATCCATTACCAACCCCTTCACTTTGTTGGGCATTTTCATAAACTTTGACACCCATACAAAATCTTCAAATTTGTTTCATCATTGATGGCTAAGAAATGAAAAAGTGATGCTTTTAAGCTAGTTCAGCTTTCATAAAATGCAAGCTACAAAATCCTGTGTCCTCTAGCATTAAACCCATGACCCTCTTAGGATTACCATGTCTAGTTTGTTAAACTTCACTCAGGCCATCTTGTCGAACAGGTTATATTGACAGATTGAATCCATACATAAGTCCCAAAATTATTCTAAAAGTGGGAATTTACATGATGGATTTGGATAGTAAATCAATCTTTCAGAAAAGGAGCAGCATCAAGCCCTAGGTTTGCAATGCAGTACCTTATCAGTGCTTGTCTCTGAAATGAACACTGAAGTAAGAGGGATATTGAATGCAGATGCAGCAACCTGAGCAACTTTGGTATGCAAACCTTGGCCCATCTCAACTCCTCCGTGTGTAACCAGAACAGTACCATCCGTATAGACGTGAACAAGAGCACCAGCCTAAATCAATAAGAAAGCACATCAACAAAACAAGGGCTCGCTAATATCCACAATAGATGCTGGACTGTCAATTATGTTTCACTTGAGAGACCAACGCCAATTCCAGGGACAACTTGAGTATTACAATATGAAAATACCTGATTCATAAGCTTCGCTGTAAAGGAAATTCCAAATTTTGTTGGAACCATAGCAACTCCACGTTTTTTCCACCGATTATGAAGATTAAATTCATTAGTTTCTTCACGTGCTTTCTGAAAGTTACAAGATAACTTCAGTTCATTCCAGACTGGAGCCAGTGTACAGAACTGAAGCTGTTGTCCATAATGCAATACTGATCCTTCACCTTGAAAATTAATTTCCTGCAGTGATTTCCAATATAGGAAAAACATTACAACAAATTAATGATTGCAAGATGCTAGTAAAGAAGATATAACTTGCAAGATCATAACCTACCCGTATCTCTTCTGGGCTTTTGTTAAGCTCTGCAGCAATTCTTTGAATCCAATTTTCGGTAATAAGCATACCTTGAGGACCTCCAAAACCTCGGAATGCAGTGTTACTAGGAAAGTTAGTAAAGCAAACCCTTCCATTTATCCTGACATTTGGTATGTCATAGACATTATCAGAATGAAACATTGCACGTTCAAGGATTGCAAGCGACAGGTCCAGCGAATTTCCAGCATTGTTGTAGATTTCAAGATCCAGTGCAAGTACTTTCCCTTCATTGGTAAAGCCAACCTATATCAAGTAATTTGTATTCAGAAATATTCACCGGTTTCAATGGAAAGTGACTGCATGGTAAGTCAGTTGAGACTCTTTTTCTTTCTCTGAACATGAAGTAAGCCAATTCTAAATTCATCTGTCCACCACACCCATTATTTTTCCCTTACATAATATATTATACTATATAATTGCAGTCACACAGCATACGTAAGTAGTTTCAAGGAAACTATATTACAATTATGAATGTCATTAAAATAAAACTTATACGTCCATTGCTGAAGATCATGAAGATTTAGTATTTGACATGGGAATATCATGAATCCAATATAGGACAACAAACTATTTAAGATATTTTTTAAGAATATTATATTTTCTTATTATTAAATATTGTTCTGCCCCTACTATTATAACTAGATAGCCTAACCATAGTAAATAATACACAACTTAACATGGTATTAGAGTCATTCATACTTCGCTCATCGGCTTGTGGGAACTTGTAGATGTTCATGAAAACTTTACATGCTAGATTTGTATTCATGTGTGTGAAGGGAGTGTAGTAGTTAAATAATCACATTAACTAGGAACAGGAGGGTTCATATACAAGAATGAAACCATAATCCAAATGCCTTAAGATTTTGAGTGAAGATATGAAACATTCACTTCCCTTTCTCCAAACTGGAGATTAATGAACAATTTAACATCTCGAGAATGAGACCCGATCTCAATTGGTGTAATTGCCTCAACGTTATAACAATATGCCGACAGCATAACCACTAATATGAAAACCTTAAAAGCATTGTGATGCATGCCGACAGCATAACCACTAATATGAAAACCTTAAAAGCATTGTGTTGCATACTTCTTTCCTTGGTCAAGAATGTATTGCATAATGGGCATAAGATTAGAAAATATCCACACTAAGATCAAGTCCAAGGAATCAATAAATGATACCTTGTACTTCCCAACAAAGCTATGGCGCTGCCCAGTTATCATCATATCTATATCTCTATCTAATGTGAGTCTAACTGGCCGATTCAATAAATATGATGGGACAGAAGCTGCTGCAGCAATGAAAGCTGATCTTGTTTCTTTTCCACCAAATCCACCACCGATTCGTTTAGTTTTACAAACTACTTTTGACATTGGAAGCCCAAGAACATGGGCCACATATTTCTGATGCTTCTGAGGGGCCTGCACAGAAAAGAAATCATGATTCTTTGATTAATTGCGTTTATTTGTGAAAAAAACTACACATGAGAAAGAACACAACAATTACCAGCCATTATGCACAATCACAAAAATCACAAGACTACGAACAAGCTTAAGCTAGAAGTAACAATAGCAATTGCAAAACTTAAATAAACATTGACATGCTGAAAATCATACGCTTTTATTAAACCATGAGTACCTCAACAGGATAGATCTCAATAGGAAACTGAAGAGTGACAGTAGCAAGTGATTGAGTTCAGTATTTCATAACAAGAAGTTGATGCAGACCCCTTTGAAAGAATGTCTTCATAGAATACAGTAAAACATGAAACATCTAACCATTCAACAGATCATAAACAGAAAGGAAAACAATCTGCAAACTACATGCTACAACGAAAAGCCTCTTTTTGAAAACCTATAATATCTGGAAATGCAGTAAGAGCATACATTAAAGTCCCAAGACTAAAATCCATGACTGGAGGGAAGAAACTATAAATAAAGAAAGAATGATAAAAATAAATAGTGAAAAGGTTTATCAACTTTGTAAGTGCACTGAAAGAATCTTAGTCAAAATCATCAGGAACTAACTAAAATACAAAATCGCCAACTTAATCTCTAAACTGGTTTAGCCGTAACTTTTAATATGTTTATACTCCTAGGGCCACTCCCCTGAGTTCTGCTCACGAACATCAAATTGCAATGGTAACTAGCCTTAAATAAAAATACTATCATGCCAAAAGATGATTCTTTTGATTTTTCATCCAAACAAATTTTATGTTTTCTAAAAACTGACAAATTTAGCCAAGAGAACTTTCGAAAGAACAACTTACTTGGGTGGATGAAACCATATGAACTTCACTGCCACTGTCCATTGTCCAAACCAAACTGCTATGTGGCTCCAAATAAAAATGTTCCTGACCACCCATTTTAACTTCTCCTTTTATGATTCTGTCACACTGACCAGATTGAAAACAAAGATCCACATCTCCCTTGTTCAAACATTTTTCTGTGTTAGGGTGGAAGCTTCTCGCAATAATGGCCTCTTGTATTGACAATATTGCAGGGAGCTCTTCATATTCAACATGAACCATTCTTGCTGCTAGTTTGGCATTTGCATGTGTATCAGCAACAATTACACCTATAACCTGCATAAAGTGAGCAAGTCATTGTCTGCACCAGAATAGAAGAAAGGGATAAATGAATAATTCAAAACATGGAATCATTTGAATGTGCTGAAGTGTCCCTTGATACGATGTACATTTTATTTACATTGTTATCTTCAACAGCGTGAAATTTATATTACAAGGACTTGTAGAGTAATGGTGAGATTATCAAGCTTCATTTTTATGGAGTAGCTTTATATCACGACACAGTTATGATATTGGCTATGAAAACATGGACACAACAAGATAAAGCTTAATACTTGAGCACTAATATTTTTCTATTACCTAAACAAGCTTCTTACCTGACCCACACAAGTAACAATCTCTGAAGCAAATAGTTCTTCATCATCAATCACAGGTCCAATGTGATTATCACCTGGCACATCTTTTGCCAAAAACAATCCTGCAAAACCAGGTGAAGACTTGGCTCCTGAATCATCTATTGAAACTATTCGGGCATGAGGTTTTCTGCTTAATACAAACGCAGCATGCAAGCCATTGGAAGGCATTGGTGTATCATCAGCATACTCTGCCTCCCCTGTAACCTAAAGGAAATTTTCAAAACTCATCAAGATACTGCTTTCAAGATGAAAATGAACCAAATTTGAACAATAAAAGATTAATTAATAGATCAACATCGATGGAGAGAAAATATTGTGAAGTACATCAGATACTACCAATATTAACAGGGATTTTACTGCACTTCTCTACACATGCCAAGCATTCAAGGAGCCAAGCACAAGATCAAGAAATTGTCCTGCTATGGTATCTTTTTAAGACTACTTCAGAAAAGCATATTTACCAAAAGGAAAAAGGAGTTGCTAGCATATATGAGATGACTGGAATGCTCATGATCACTTGACCAAAGCACAAATCAAAATAAAATTTCACAATTAACCAATATACAGCACTCTTGCACAGGTGCTCACTTGGAAATAATACACAGGATTTGCTAATCTGAAATAAAAAATTTGCATTACACTAAAACATCAGTGAAAAGAGTAGTCGTCAACAAAAATCAGAGCTACTTAGTAACCGAATAATAGTGCATTTCAGACATTATGAATCATTGTTTCTTCATTTAGACATGTCCTTTTATTCTCCTTTGACTAAAGGGAGATTCCGAACAAATTTTGTTAAGTAACCAAAAGTCGGATTATAATGCAAACATGGGCTCTATCTGTGCAAGCAGTTTACAAAATTACTTGCAGAACAGAAAATTCCTTCAAAAAACTCTTTCATGTTTTGCTGTTATTTTTTTATAAATTTTTGGCACAACTTTAGCATGGTTGTGCATCTCTAAAAGAAAGCATATAGAACATATTATAAAATTTACATCTCATTCTTCTGATGTACATACCTGAAGCCTTGCTGAGACGTGAACCTCTGGGGACCCAACAGATGTCCCATGTTTTATAATTTCATAATCCTGACTTCCCATAGTTGATGGCCTGTGGAAGGGTTGTACAGCTGATAAATGTGATAATGGTATAGTTTCCCTCATGGAATCCTTCCCATCCATCTGTCCTGAAACCCACAGGAAAAATTTGAAAAAGAAACTAAGGGTTAAAGATTTTCGAAACTCCACCATCCCTCCAGGAGCATCTTCCTTGAGCACAATCTCACTCTCTAACACTTCTAATGCACTCTGCACGAGCTCCTGGCTCCAATACTTGCTATTGAGAAATTCTTTTGTTTTGATCGCAGATAAAGAGAAAGGACCTACCCCACCAAAAACAATCGATGCATCAGAAACTATCCAGCCATCATCTTTTTCCACAAGATAAACACGCATTCCAGCATTCACAAGTGCAATATCATCATCCCTTCGATGAGACTGTTTAAACTCTTTAACATACTCAAACGGCCTAGTCCACGGTAAGAATACGGAGAGCAAGATTTCCCCATTAGCAAGGTCCACTTTTCGATAGCCTAAGAAGAACTTTTCTGCCAGAGTAGTTCTAACATTTCCCTTGCTATCAATTATGTGGAACTTTGCCCGTGAACACATCCAGAGAGGATTCAAGTCTGATATTGGACTGGCTGTACATATGTTTCCCCCGACAGATGCGACATTTTTAATCTGAGTCCCAGCAAACCATCTTAATTGTTCAATGAATGCCTTACATGATGATGTTTCATGAGCAGGACGTTCCCTGACAACCTTTCTCAAGATCTCTAAGAGTTCAGTCAGCCTCACTGCAGCACCTATTTCTAAGCCATCATCTTTGATACTCAAGACATTCAGTTCAGGAACATGTGTAATGGAGACCAAAACCCGATACTGCATTCTCTTCAACCTCATCTCTATTCCGACCTCAGTATTCCCAATCAACATTTTTGCATCCGGATATTTTTCTTTTAATTCCAGCACCTGCTGAAGTCTTAGCGGTCGATACCATTTAAGCCCACCAAATCCACTCAAGCTTAAGGGGGTTGCTTTCCTAAGTAAAAGCTCAGGAGGAAATATAAGTTCTTTATCTGTATAGGTGCTTCCATCCACATCACTGTACGAGGCAGGTTCATAGCTCTTCCTACAAGTTCTATTAGGTTGAATAGTTTCATTTAATATTTTAGATTTACAAGAGCAGGGTTTACCAGTTGAGGGGCACACAAATTCATCTTCATGAAGACTTAGCAAAGATGAATCAGTGTAAGCTGTATCATCAGTTTTTGCAAAAACTCGAAAGGCATCAACTATCGGCCTATATCCTGTGCAGCGGCACAAATTTCCTGCAAGGCATTCTTCAATCTGCTCTTCTGAAGGAGGTTCACTACATGACCTTAATAGTGCATACATTGACATGATAAATCCAGGAGTACAAAATCCACACTGGGAACCATGAGAACTAGCCAATGATTCCTTCAGAAAAATACAAATTTCCATGTAAATGAAAACATTGTTTCAATGAATTAGGCAATCAGCACTCTAATATAAACAAGGTTATC
Source organism: Erythroxylum williamsii (assembly GCA_027564335.1). Taxonomy (NCBI): domain Eukaryota; kingdom Viridiplantae; phylum Streptophyta; class Magnoliopsida; order Malpighiales; family Erythroxylaceae; genus Erythroxylum; species Erythroxylum williamsii. Next base: position 38,302,323 of record JANITW010000234.1, on the reverse strand, counting down.
TTCTCAATGACAAGCTGTGACATCCCGAGTTGGAAGATTGTAATCAAATGGAGTGGTGGTATGGACTTAAGGCCATGAATGCTAACAACTCCTACCTAGCATATCCTATCATGTTGGTGCAAGGTTAGATCACGATGTTGTATTAGTTTTGGCTTGGTACATTGCATAAGCAATAACTAAAAAATTTAAGTCCAGAGACAATCACTTCCTATGGCTATTCAAATCACATGTATTTACCCTTTCAAATTTTGAATAAAATAGCTACGGCTGAAACATTAAACAGTGAGTTTTACAGACAAGTAACCCACATGAGGACAGATAGCAGATACAGATTATTAGCCCAAAACAAAAAAGAAAATGCATCAGCTTAAAGGGCTGCCTTTAAAAGATTGAACAATAGCGGAGAAGAAAATTACTTGAATTGGGTGCAAACCACTTTTCCGATTTCCAAGTCCCTCCACAGTAATTATGTGCATCCCTTCTACAGAATACAAGGGAGCCAAACAAGCATTCACTGCATAGTGCCTGGAAAAAGAGTTCCAGAAATAATTTAAAATTAGTGGAATAAGTGAAATTCAACAGAGATGTGAGAAACATATCAGAACACAGTGATTGACAGAGCACGAGACTTACACACATTTCTTCAACTTCCTATTATATTGAGAAACCATAACAGTGCAAGCCCCACAACCACCTTCACCGCAGCCCAGCTTCGTCCCCGTCAGTCCAGTATCTACGTTATACAAATAAAAAGGAATGCATAATATGCACCCAGAGAAAGAGAGAGAGAGGAACAACAACATAAGCTGACAACAATATAGAAATGTGGAGAATAATGTGGATGCAGTGAAAGTTAAATCTGACTGTGGTTAGAAATAAATGAGAAGAAATCAAAATGTCTAATTCAATGCTTACATGAAACAACTTTCAACCCAACCGAGTAATAAATTTGATTGAATGTCAGATGCGGCCAAACTTCAGAAAAGTTGCTCAGAATTTTACTAAAAACTAGGCACCAATCTAATCCATGGCACAGAGAATGGTGTTGAGCTGACAGAATAATAAGACAATTTTCATTTTACTTCCTAAATTGTTGGGAAGTCGCACATAATGATTGATCAGTGGACTGATTTATGGAAGCTAGAAGAATTCCCCCAACGTCTGCTCATTTTAAGAGTAAACAATGTACTAATTCAGCCTCAGACCAAATATTTGATTACAATGTGGTCAATTAAGATTGAAAACTTTCCCACATCTTCTTTCCTTTTTCTTTGTCAGATTGAAAATAGGACAAGCAAACACTTGTCGATGGCTCAAACCGTCAGCGTATACAAAGTAGATGACTAAACCAACCAAAGACACAAGAACATGTGTCTTATTGTATTTCTCTACTGCATCAGACGTTAAGGCATAGCAGGTTAGTAAATCACCTTATTTGAATTAAATTAAAAATGAGATCTTTTTATGCATAGTTTTGTTCCTTGTACGCATTTCCGTACTTGCAGAGCAGCCAAAAGAAACAAGACCCGCATCATTACCTCTAAGATACTCGAGAAGAGTCAAATGGGCCAACCCGTCAGGCAACACTTTTCGAACTCCATTAACGTACAAGATTGGCTCTTTCGATGATTCCTCTAGAAGTTGGTCTATTTCTTCCTCGTTCTTCATCGACCCCATGCGGGCTCCTGGTATTCCTTCAGGGGTATTGATTTCTATCAAGGAATAATGGCGCTGAAAGCACGTGAAACAAATTGAAGATGCCTTCCTTCTTTGAGACGCATGAAATGAACAGCGACTGAAGTTGATTCGTCGCCTGATCTTTCGTTAACAAGAAGTGGCCTTTTCCATGAATTGACAATTTCTTATCCAAACCAAAACTGCACGTCTGTTTGAAGATTCAGAAGGATTAAAATAACCATAAAAATATAAGAAACAGAAGTGTCACCGCCGCTGATGACCAGAGGCAGAACAAAAAGTTAGCTACAGAAACATTAAGGGGAAAAAAGAAGAAGAAGAAAAAGAGTAGACTATGATTATGGGATTGATTGATACTAGCACAAGGCGTGCGTTTTATGAATTTGAAGAAGAGTAGACTATGATTATGGGATTGATTGATACTAGCACAAGGCGTGCGTTTTATGAATTTGTATAGAGGAGTGTAGATACGCAAAGGCTTATGTCAGTCATAGGACCAGCGAGGGCCTTGTCTTGGCTTTTATAATTTAGTCGGCTGCTCTCGTATCGCTCTGTATCATTCGTATCACGTCTTCAATCGGCGATGTAGTCGCTTGTTTGCGTCTTGGTCCCACACGCCAAATATAAATAACTAAAGCAGGAATGTTTATTTTTGATGTACCAAGTACCAACAAAATGCTTGCGCTCAAAAAGACAACACCTTACTATTGTTAAGATGCTAAGAGATTTTATTAAAAACATATTCATATAACTCAAATGGTGTGGTTGAGCGGCAAGGGACTCATCCATCATTAACTAAAAGTTAGGGGCTCGATCTTTGGCTTTGGATATGGAGCAGCCTTAAATCCTTGCGTCAACTGTCCCATCCTATGAGGTGTCTTCCTATCAGCGAGGAGATTAGTCACTAGGTTCGTGGTAGGTCCCAACACTTGTGATAAAGTTAACGTAAATAGCTTTCTCTTTGGGTGAGAAATAAACCACAATATTTGAGTGAATTTTTCCGATGATCCTTCGTGATAATTTCTGGGCTGCTTTAAATAAGCAAAGCCATTTACATTCATGCCGAAAATGAAGGAAAACTAGCAACTAACTAAAACACGTAAACGCACGTAACACAGAGCATAAGACAGAGCTCCAAAACAGAACATATTAACAGAAAGAAAGATGACGTAAAACACGTAACTTCTGCAACCCATTTGCACGTAAAACTCTAGCCTGTCAAGGCCCAGTCTATTTGAACGGTTCTGTCTGCATGCATGCAATGGTTCTTCACATCCCCACTTTTCCCAGGTATTTGGGATTTGGCTTATGGCCCCTCTCTGAACGACGTGACCTAACAATACCTCCCCCATCAAGTGGATCCTTGTCCTCAAGGTCCAAATTTGGAAACATATCCTGTAACTTTTTGAGTGGCTCCCAAGTTGCTTCTTCGGTTGGAAGGTGCTTCCATTGCACTAATCGTTCTTCAACCAGTTGAAGTCCTTGCTTGACCCATCGGTAATCTAAAATCGTTTGTGGCTCTAATAAGACCACCTCGTCATCAACGAATGGTGGTAACTCAAGCAGTACTGGCTTGTCAACGTGCCTCCCGTCATCCAGGTACCGTTTGAGTAGTGACACGTGAAACACCGGATGATGCGCGTCCCTTTTGGTAATTGTAATTTGTATGCAACATGCCCGATCTTTTCTAGGATCTGATAGGGACCAAAAAAATGACTAGCTAGTTTCTGATGGACTCGTTTAAAGACTGTTTGCTGGTGGTATGGGTGTAACTTCAACAATACCCTTTCGCCGATATCAAACGAAATGTCTCTGTGCTTCTTATCCGCCAGTTGCTTCATTCTATTTACTGATCTTTCTAAATTGACCTTCAACTGCCGAAGCAGTTCATCCCGAGTTATGAGTTGCTGGTCAACTTCATGTACTAGTGATAGTCCTTCTTTATATGTTGGGATGGAAGGTGGAAATCTGAGTCATCCCCGTTGAAATATGGTATATCGTATTATACCAGTATTTCGCCCAAGGTAAATAGCCACTCCATTTTCGTGGCCACTGATGAACAAAACACCGGAGGTATTGTTTGACGCAGCGATTGACGACTTCTGACTGGCCATCCGTCTGTGGATGATAAGAGGAACTGAGTTGTAATTTGGTACCTG
>JANITW010000234.1:38257174-38269072 GCA_027564335.1 Erythroxylum williamsii | reverse complement strand
CACTTTCACATTCTCATAACATTTCTGTATACTATCACTTCAATACTCCGGACCTTCTATTCGGAGTTCACATTCAACACTATCTCATCATTTTACTTAAGAGAATTTAAATCACTGAATTATAACATTTAATACTTTGAGAACCATCTAGGTCACTCACTTGGCTTCCGTGCTAAGGCCTGGAAGTCTCTAAATTGTCTGAGGCTGACTTTCCAAAAGTGCCTCTATCATAAATCAGAACACATGTTTTTAACACATAGTACATTTCAGCAATAAAGTACATGTAACAATCTAATGATATGTACTATGCACTTTCATGACATTCCGGCATTATCTCTAAAATTCTCATCACAGTCTTTCCCCAATCTCATAACTCAATTGACACTAAAATCGTTCACTTGATTTAGGAAAATTCCTAGTTATACTCCAAATTGATACGGACCATCTTTTTGTCGAAACCACACTTTACATTACACTTCTATCCAAAATCGAGAACTTCAAAAAAGACTAATTTAATACTCTCCTTATTCACAACATATAGACCCTTGTCTCTAGTTCATAACAAATCTGAAATTATCTCAACTGGATATCGGTAGAAAAAGTTATGGCTCAAAAACCCAAAACACACTATCTGTGAATAGTAGCTCGCCGCGGCGAAACCCAAACGCTCGCCTCTCCGAAGAAGCAAGTATGCGCCGCGACGTGCACCGCAGCGTGCACACTCGCCCATATGGCGGCCTGTACGCTCGCATACGCCGCGGCGTGTATGCGTGCGCGGCGGTGTGCGATGAACACGTCGTGACTTGCGAGCACCCGAAAGCCTTCCGAAACCTGATTTTTCAACAAATTCAATCCAATTTTTCCCATCTTTCAACACAACTTATCTAAACACTTTATCTTCACTAATACCTCATTTCCCACTCACTTTACACCATTATCATTCACAAAACTCCAAAACCTATCAAAGTCGAAAACCCTAAAACCATACAGATAAAACACTCAATCCATAACTTTTAACACTTAACACATGAATCAATCATCTAAGCAAGAGGAAAGAAGTTTAAACTTACTTGTTTTAGCTTTCAAAATCTTCAAAGATTTCCCAAAAAAATCATGCCTTTCTCCTCTCTTCTTCATCCTCGACGGCTTCCTCCTCCTTTCCCAAACAAAAATCCATATTTTCCTCTTTATATACCATTATGAATGGTGAAAAGTCCATTTTACCCCTTTCATTAAACCTTAAGTTTTGAAAATCTTAAGTGCCTTGCCCAATTTGCCCTTATACAAAATTCTTATAACCTTACTACTTCAATTCAGAAATTCAAACTCTTAGGGACTGAATTAAGATTCAAGTGCTTCGGATTCACACACTTTCATTGTTTCAGTCATACCTATCAATTCCCATTTCAGTCAATCCATAAACTTTGATTTTTCACAGTCCTCTCCAAAATTTCGATGCTCATGATAAAATAATATGTCTAAATCCTGTCATTAATAGGAGTGTCAATTGGACAGTCATTTTCAGTACCGAAAATCTCATCGATGCCCACTTTGCAATCTAATACTGCATACCCATAAATCACTCCAATTCAATCAACGCACACAATTCACATTTTCACAAAGACACAAAGCCGGGAATTGTCACAAGTGCATGCACAATCTTGTGTACCACAACACAACCCAATCCAAATTTACTATTTTATCCTTCCCATTGGTGATGGGATGTTACATTATATATGCTCGAAATTAATTAAGGTGATGAAGATACCAAGGTAAACTCTATTCTTTATAATATGTTAGCTTGTTTACCTTAATAATTTAATAATCATACATTATACAGTGTTAAGGTTTAGGGTTTAGAAATGTATTTTATCTTACATTTATCGAACTACCCCATAATTAAGCATTTGTTTGTCCTCAAGTAAATCAATTTCATTAATCTTAATAACTTAATAAGAAATAACTCTAAGAAATCATTGAACAAATCAATGATATCCATCAAGATTCTCTATTATACATTTAATTGCATAGTTTATTGAATTGTTAAGTACTTAGTTACTTTTATCAAATTATAAAATCAATCTAATTCACTTTATATATCTTTAAATTTCATCTCAATTCACACTATTTCACTTAATGTGTAAAGTAAACATACATAAGAAAAAAATGCTAAAAACTTTAAAAAATTTTGTGCCGCTTATGAAATACAAAACACTAAATTTAAATAATATAAGAGAATTTAGATGCTTGTTTGAAAAGTCACTTAATATTTTGATTCAAGAGTAAACACTTTATTATGAATACCTAGTCACTTAACTAAGTCACTATCTCAAATGAATTCTAGCGTAACTCTTTAACTTTGACTTTGTTATTTGTACAAAGCCCACAACGTTTATGCTCATTTATTCACGCACTACTATTTTTCCTTTTCTTTTTATATTTATATATGTGGGATAATGAAATTGCTAAAAATGATTTACATTTAACTTAACATATTTACACATTATCCAGAAAGTATCATAATGCAAATCAAGTATCCATTCTCAAAATTAATAAACTAAATTAAAATCAACTTAGTCATCAAAACTCATAACTATTTGCCTAAACAAATCAAATCATAGTTACAACTAAACCTAAATGAATTATCTTAATCAAAATTGTCTTTTAAATTTTTTCCAAATTATTCATTACTAAGCTTAATTATAATAAAATTGATTATAAAAATAAAGAAGGTGAGGATAATTGTTACTCCCCTGATAATAAAGGAATTTTAGCCTTGTCCAATGTTGTTAACTTCCATCCATTGCTAATTAAATCTTTTCTACTCTAAGGCAAGGGTTGATTTTGTTTTGCAATTATCAAAGTTCAAATCTCAAGTACAAAATTAGGATCATTAAACTAAAACTATGAAATAACTAAACTACTAATGAAAATTCTACAAACTACTAGTTTGGCTCGGTGTATTTGGATAAACCATCTAGCTCTTGATTTTTATAGAGACAACCTTGGATGATGCAATGAATTTTATGAGGATGTCCTTAAGAAGTTGATACTCCTCTTACTATTGTTGTTTTAGAAATCTAGATAAAGCGTGATCGTTCCACGCATAATCATAATAATTTCACCACTTTGGATGATAGGTATTCGTATATAGGGTGTCTTAAGGCTTTACAAGCAAATTGGATGCTCTCCCATATGGTGTAGTTCCTAACATTCATGATTAGGGTTATCACCCTTACAAAATTCACAACATGACATAAATATCACTTTAGCTTCCATATATGTGTTACCTTACCTCTCATTCCAAATGATCATAAGTGATGGCATACCATAATTCCTCTAAGAATATTGTCCTCTCCACCATTCCATTATGTTTGGTGGTTGTAATGATGACTACCCGAATCTTGAAAGTAAGTCACAAACATAAAATCAAGAAAGAGAGTTATTATGATGAATAAATAAATATAAAAAGAAAAGAAATAAAAACTATCTAAAAAGAAAAGAAAAGAATGGCTACATTAATAAAAACAAGTTTTTTTAAATATTCTAATACCTGATAATGACACCAAAAATCTTAGAGAATTATTAATTTATAGTTTTAAACTGTAAGCACTTGATGTAGTTATAGTTAGTACTAGCAAGTACAAGAAGATCCCACAAGGACTAAAATTACTAGTACTTATCATCTTTCTATTATCTAGCCTAGAAAATTGTTGTGATGATGATTAATCAAATTTATAATTAAAATAATTAATTAAAATAAATTATCATAATTGACTAACTAGAAAAAATTAAACTAAAACACAATCAAAGAAAATAGTAGTACATTGACTTCAAATCCCCTAGGACTGCACTACTCAATTTAATCTACAGTTTATTATACTATGGAAATTCCTGTCTCATGTTAATATCTTTGGTCTAGACCATTAACACCAAACCCTCGGTTGATTAACTAAAATCTCTTTCTAGTTAAAACCCCTAAGATTCAATTAATTAATTTGTGAATTTCTCTAATAGGTTTGACCATAATCTGGAAGATTATGTTGGCCTATCTCTAGATTTGCATGCAATTCCTTTCAATTATGGTAGATCTATTCATAAAAAAGGATTTCTCAATCTCAATTGTGTCAAATCATACATGAAATTATATTTTAGCTATATTAATCCAATAATACATAAATGAATCTTAATGAAACTAAAGAATGAAAATAAAATCACTACAAGGCATATCTCAGGGTTCATCTAATCAAAGTAAAAAAAAAAGATCATAATCATAACATTAATACTAAATGAAAAATAGATTCAAGCCTCCCTTAAGCCTCCTATAGTCCTCTCTTCCTCTTTTTTTCTTTGTTTTACCCTTTTATAACTTAAAAATTAAGGTTTTTGGAATGCACATAGTCACCCATACAATTGTCTACATGACTGTGTCCTTCAATCTCACTTCAATTATTCAAACATTACAAAGAAATATGGTCCCAAAAAGCTACATGATCATAGACATAAAGATAATTTCATTTTTTTTCACCTTTTTGCCTCGATTCCATCTAATTTCTCGTCCTTTTGACCTATAAAGGAAATTAAGACCTAAAAGTATAATATGAACAAATTAAGTACCAAAAACCATTTAAAAAAACTTTTAAATTAAAAAATGCATTAAACTTGAGATCAAAAGTGTAGTATATTTGACATTTATCAATATGGATAGATTTGTCATAAGCCGTAGAAAAATTGAAGTAGATCATCAACAAATGATAGGTAAAAAAGCTCAAGCTTCTTACATCTACTATGGAATTTAAAGTTGGGATCTTAGCATATGTTAATCAATCTTTTAAAATTTAAATAATAAATAAGCATAGGGATGGGGGATCCTTTTGTTTAAGTCATGCCCCCCACCTCCCCACCCCTAAAAAAATTTCTTAGCTCTCCATTTATAAGTTTATTATATAAAGTAGTTTTTATTCAATAATAGATCCATTTCTTAAATATGCCAAGGAACTTAAATAATTCAAGTACGTTGATGATGATTTCCCAACTTATAGAATCATATGCCTTATGAAAGTTAACTTTTATTAAGGAAAATTTACTCTAATATAATCTTTAAGGAGTCCTTGAGTTATTAGCCAATTGTCCCCTAATAATATGCTTTTTATAAATTCCCCTTGTTTGTATTAATCCTAGGATTTATAAAAATTTTCAGGCTTGATGCAAAGATTTTGGAAAAGATTTTGTAAAGGAAGTTGTAATAAGAAATAGGTTTGAAATCATTGAAGTTACCTGGACTAAATCTTTTTAGGATAAGACAGGCGAAGGTCTTCTTAATTTGTTTGAGCATTTTCCCACTTTTAAAGATTTCCATTATTGCTTTGATGACTAAATTCTTGATCGAAAGCTATGCTTTTTGGTAAAATCATATATTAAATCAATCTAGGTTTGATGCCTCCTAAGGATTCATCTCAAAGATCATGACCTAAATTTAAAAATTATGAATTGGGAGACTCGTCATCTATCTTCTTCCTTACTACGTTGATTTGACATGAAGGCCTTCAAAATCTAACTTGTAGAGCTATCTAGAACATTAGTTCCCAAGGAGTTTATGAATAAATCACAAGCTTCTCTTTCAAGCTCCTTATGATTATTCAAACTCTTACCATTTTGCACTTCTAAAGAGTTAATCCTATTTGTGTTCTTAATGTTCATGATTACCTAATGGGTGTAACTAGTGTTTCTTCCCCCTTTCTTATGCTATAAGTTTCTAGATCTTTGTTAGAGAATGGATTATAATTTTCAATTGCCATACGACTTTAAAGTATTTTCTCCTTATTAGCTAGAAGGGGTCCCCTAGGTCCTCCTATATCTCCTCTTGAATTGCTTCTAATGATATTTTTATTGTTGAAACTTCCTTATAGGATCTTGAATTTCTTTTAACATTGATAATTTAAAGTTCATCTTTGATGGCCTCTAGCTTTTGACCAAATTTTATTCTTTACAACCTAAAATGAGCCTAGAGAAACCCTTTATAATAGCTCATCTGAACCCTTTATCAACAAATAAAAAGGTATTAAACCTAAATGGAAATCTTCTTTCTATATATGTTGAACATCCTTATAACGACAAATGGGGAGTGGTCCAAGAGGAAAGGCTTCATAAATGTTGCATTACTCTCCTTAAAATCTTTTTAGCTAATCCTCATTTACAAGGGCTCTATCTAGCTTCTTGCTTATGCTCCATATTTGGCTCTACTTGTTATACCAAGTATAGAAATTTTAGATATATTATCCCCAATTTCTTTATATATTTTTTAATTCCCCTTTAAAATTTCTTAAGCAAACATTGATTGTGATTTTAGAAGGGTACAGGGCACTACTGTAGTCTCAAAAGATCACCCAAGGATTCTTATTATTGGCTTATATTCTGATTAAATCTTTCTATAACATTAATTGGAACTATACAAAAAGGAGCTAGCTACCCTCTCATTCTCCTTTAAAAACCTAACCTCTAGATGCATCAGTTAGTCACATGCATAAAGTGTTTAAAACTTTACCATATTCAAGTTTTATATAATCACTATTCTTTTATAGTGATGGTGATGGTGGTTAGACAAGAATTCTCATTATTTACCTAAGGATTTCAACTTCATCATATGCTCATGCTTGAGTTTTGTTTCCAAAGTTTCCATCATAGTAAGTTTACTATCTAAAATCAAGTTTTTTTAAGTAGTATTGTTTCTTAGGTTAATTGATGCCCCTAGCATTCCAAGACCCGATAGACAGTAGAAGGGATAATGTTTAGACTCAATGGATCTTCTTTTCCTCTCTGATTTCCTTTTACTATCCACTAAAAATTATTTTTCCATTTTATCCAATTTATCTTCTTCTAGGCTACTTTCCACCTCAACATGTTTAATGTTTAAGTAATTTCATCCCTCTTTTTTTCATTTATAAGTATGGTTTCCTCCATAGTCGTGTTAATTTCTATTACTTCATTCGTCTTTGGTAATACCAAGTTATGAATGGGAACATTGAGCTGCATATTAGAGCTATTTGCTTCAATTATCTCTACTTGCTCTTTCCCTATCACTATAGTCATTTTATCTTATGAAATTACCTTACCCTCATTAGCTTTCTCTTTCCCTTTTTTGACCTACTTTTTGCCCACATATTCAATTTAGAGTGATCAACCAGTTTTATTAACTCCTCACAATCTTTTTTAGAAAATTTCTGCCTGTTAGTCTTTACCACTTACCTTATTGTTTAAGTATGGGCTTCCATTTGTATAAAACCCTTACTGAATCCTCAAATAAGGTTCTATATTCTTAAAGCCTTATTAAAGATATAGTGTCTAGAAGTTCATACCTTAGTCTCACATTGACACATACCCTAGCTTATCTAATCCTCCTCATTACCACAGTCACATCCATACAAATTAGGTTCATAATGAAGTTAGCTAAAGCACTGAGTCCTTTAATGGACTAGTACTTCAAATAAACATTATAAAGATTAATCCAAATAGTTATATGCTCATATGTAAAGGCTTCCAAGATTATACTTATCCTCCAACTTTTGAGGAAGATGAGGAGGTTGTTGATATGCTAAGGTTCCCTTATTAGTATCTTCTTAGATCCCACATCCAAGGAAACCTTAAACAATATGAGTTTTTCTTCAGATAAAAGTACCTCTTGCAGGCCTCTCCCTTTCTAGTAGCTATGAGTCCATGTGTTAATTACTAAGAAGGGAGGTCTTCTTCCAATGAAAAGGCCTACTAATGTTAAAGACTATGTTTTAACTCCCTTATTCAAAATTTCTATCCATGGAGAAAAAACAAGGCACCGCTCAAACTTAAAAGGATGAAAATAACCTAATGTTTCATTAGAACTTCCTCCCGTAGCATGTTTCCAATTCAGAGATGGATTGATAAAGGAAGATTTTTTTTTATCCTTCTCTTTAGTAGAGGTTATTTATTGAAGAAACTCTCTGGTTACAGTTTAGGATGAGGGGTAGAAAGGTCAAAAGGTACAAATAGGATTGACCATAGTTAAACATTGCATTGACATTAGCCATAAATAGTTGGGGACAAGGTAACATGTATTAAAACTCTTAAAAGATAGTTGCTATTCATGGCAATACTTTTAGGTGGGAATAAGTGCAAAGGTAGGAAGAAAAAAAAGGCCTTAGTTAAGGTAGAAGTTTTAGGGTGTTGTATAGGTTAACATTTAAAGCTATAGGAATGAAAATAGGAGGAAGAGGGGTGTAAGGAACAAAATAAGTTGATTTTAAAATGTAGAGAAAGGTCAGAGAAGAATCTAGAGCGATTCACATTAAAGGAAGGCAATAAAAGGGGTTAAAGAATTCTAGAGAGAATTTATAGAAACATATCTACAAACCAATAGAAAACAAACTTTGAGGTTATGGTTGTCTGAAAGTTATTAAGAATAATTGATTGATGTGTAGAAACTAAGAGTATCGTTTTCAATCTTAATAAGCAAGTTTTATATCTAATAATAAAACTTTCAATACACTACAAGTATACAGATCATATCTTGTAATAGAAGAGGTTATCATTTCCACGAGGATTGTGCAATGGCTAAAAATTTGAATAAGAACTTTGTCTAACATATTAAGAAATTGAATTAAGATAAATAACTGAAACTAAAAAATTAATAAAATGAATGAGTGAAAAAATGATAAGTGAGGTGCCAATAAAAGTTAGTGTTTTGATCAAGATTGAATATTTAGGAACTATTCTTTTTATATTTCATTCCATTATTGATTATTAAATTAAATAATAGAATTTAAAATGAATAATAAAATGAAACAATTAAATAATTAACAAGTGAGCAGTCAATAAAAATTGATATTAATCAAGATTGAATATTTAGGAACTATTATTTCTCAATTTCGTTCCCTCAGCCTTATTGAATCAGTTTATGTGTTTGATCATATATTTCCTAAGGTATTGATCCTCTCTCTCAAGATCTAATTAATTAACCCTAATTGAATTTAAAATTTTCAAATTTGCAGTTTTTTTATTAACAAAAATATCCTAATGTCTTTAATTAGATCTGAAGCTATCTAAGAGTAATTAATTTTACAACCAAGATCTCTTTTCGATTGATCATTAATTTGACAATTTTGGGTCTATTATATTGACAGCTCTTATTGTACAACCTAACATTAATGACTTTTGACTCACTCTCTAGATTTATTGTTAAGTTTATGCATGAACAATTATTACAACATCCAGAAATATATTAAATTCAATAATAGATAAAGTGCCAAAATAAAGCTAGAAGAACTCCTAATTTGAGTCTAGAACTCCCTAGACATGATAAACATCGTAGAAATTCAATTACACATCAAGTATAATGAAAGAATTAAAAAGAAAAGAGAAAAAATGGTTTAACACCTTGATATGGAATGCTGGAATTTCCTTATGCTCATCTTGATCTCTCCACTGTGATTCACTTTGATGAATGTTTGATGCAATTTTTGGCGTATTTCATGTTCTTAAATGGTGCATTAAGGTTTTAGGGTTGTTTTTAGGATTTTTTTCACTTAATTTGGTTCCAAAAATAGACCCGAACCCTAGAAGATGCAAAAAAATTTGCGCCTGGAAATCGCCTATCATGATCGTGCTCTTTAAGTCACGACTATGCTTTACTTAGTTCAGCCTCTGTCACGATCTTGCTCAATTATGCATGATCGTGACACCTTCAAGCTTCCTCCATCTTTTTCATTCTCTAATTTCTTGATTTCCAACACTCATAAACACATCAAACACCTCTTAAAACATAAAATTAAGATCCAATTCTTACTCTAAACCAAACAAACACGTAAAACACATACAAACATAAACAATAACATAATAGTAAGCCTATACATATGATAATCATCTAAGAAATACTTAAAAACATAGTTAACCATCTATAAAAACATAATATAATCTACACCTATGACCTAGCATTTACTACTAATAATCATCTAATACAAAACATATGAGAAGAAAATAACAACGGTCTATATGTTTTGTAGTTGTTTCCTTTCCATTTAATTCTTTGTCTCTTATATACATATCTTATAATTTCTTTAATATCTTCTTCTTCTTTGTAAAATTCTTTTTTAGTTCCTTAAATTACAATATATATAATTATGTTTAACCTTCTAACTCATATGTATATGCCCTCTTTAATTCTTCATGTTAGGCTCTAAAGTAAAGAAGTTTCTACTTTCCTCGACGAGCTCAATATAATTTATTTATTTATTTCTGGAAAGGAGGTCTAACCAACTAAAAATAAAACAATAAGTATTAATGGACCAAACAGGGTTCTACTTAATGATTTAATGATAATAAAACATGTTTTGGATACTATTTTTATCTTTTGTGATGTTACTAAGCTAATTTTTCAAATATTTAAGCAAAATATTAAGGATAAAGTTTAATGGAGGGTTAAATGAGAAGGGGAGCTAATTAAATCAATTTAGAAATAAAAAATGAATAAATAAGTAAAGTGGAGCACATATATAATTCAAGACATCTTTAAGTCATTACAAGTTAAATGGACCATGAACAAGAAAAAATAAAGTCATACTATGTATAACAATTATTATGATTTTTCTTATAACTTTATATTGTTTACTTCAATAAATTAGAGTTTAATTATTGTATGATCATTTACATGTAGAGAATATTGTATAAATCTTTTCATAATCAAAAGCAAATCTTTGTTGAACTTTAAAGAAAACCTAATGATCTTCAAATATACTTTAATAAATTTTGAAATTATTTTGAATCAAAATTGGATGTTTTAATGTTAAAAAACTTAAAGTTTTGGAAATCGATGTTTCAAAATATTTTTTAAAGTTAGTTTGTATAGAGAGGTAACTAGGTTAAAGGTTTAGCTCGATTACTTTAACTGAGGTTTTAAAAGAAATATAATGGGTGGTTCGCAACTGACGAGACCATTAGCTAGTTAGTGGGCTAATTAGTAAATCATTGACTAATAGAAGGTTTATGATCAATTAACCAATGGTGATTTCAAAGTTATTAAAAGAGGTCTTTCTATATGAGTAATTGTTCAGTTAGCAAATAACTAAACCAAAAGATATCTGACTAGTCAACAGTAGGTGATTGATTAACTGATCCTACCTAGAAACTAGTATTTGTAACGATTAGCTTATGTGTTTAACAACTAATTAAGATATTTTTACGTATAAATAAATAACATTGATTTGTTGGAAGAAGCTTTGACATACTAAAGAGTTAATAAGAGCCTTGAGGTTAGAGAGTACATATGTACATTGCTTAATACATATTAAGCCTTAGTTTGTTGGGTTAAGTAAAAAGGAAGGTTTTGAGTTATATATGATTGTGCTATATAGATAATCAGAGAAATCAGTGGGAACACACATTGTGAGAGTTCCTATTGACCTTAAATAATATTTACGACAAGTTACTCTTTACTCGTAGCAAAACAAGATGAATGTGAAAGATCGTCTTCACCTATGGCAAAGAATGTTGGGACCTGTTTCTAGAACTCAACCTTTCGGAATCAAAGAGCGTGTGTACAGAATTTTTCGAAAAACAGATCTTGAAATCATAAAGCGTGGGCAAAAACCAAAGAGAGCAAAAAGCTTAAGGTCAAAACTTTTAACTCTGACATCCGAAAATGCATACGTTAGGGTGTTATTGAGCTTTAATGGAAGTTGATGAAGAGTGAAAAAAGTTGATTTTGGTTTTTGATGACTTTGAGATTTTTGAGTAAACTTGTATGTGTAAGGGTACTATGAAATTTATAGTGAATGAGTTGATTTGAATGGAATTAAAAAGCAAGAAATGAATAGTGAAAGTGTTAGATTTTGGAGAATCAAAAGTCTGAAATTTTTGGGATGAATAGTAGCA
>JANITW010000234.1:38235518-38257074 GCA_027564335.1 Erythroxylum williamsii | reverse complement strand
ACATTACATAAACGACATACATGTATATATAAAAGGAATACCTCATAATATATTATTAACAAGTCATAATGTTAATATATGAATCACAACTATCCATTGGCCTAGGGCACACTACTAACATTATTAAGGATATGTATGAATAAGACTAGAGTAAGGATGATAGGAGGAGATATAGAATTTCTCTATCGATATTGAGTTATACCAAGGCTCCTCATTCAGCCTTTTTTTTTATTTGCAGCAGTGATGAATGAGCTCATCAAGAATATTCAAGGAATGTGACTTGGTGTATATTGTTTGTTGACGATATCTTCTTAGTGGATGAGACAAAAGAAGGTGTGCTAGGTGTAGATTGTATTGTATTTTTATAGGTAATTTGATATATGTTTAGTGGTTAAGTTGATTGTTTAGTATGTGTTTAGCTTAAGAGTTGTGTTAGTTCATAAACATTTGTACTTTAAGTGTTCTTTGGGTGAGAACATATTTTTGAGCTTCAATTTTGTATATATGAGATGTCATGATGAGTTTGTTAGCGTTTCAGAGCATTCGGAAGAGTTTCGGAGGAGAACAGGACCAAAACACATGCCACGATCATGAAAAAAGCTCAAACATAGGGCCATGATCGTGACAAAAAGCAGGTAAACTGGCCATGATCATGCATTAAGGGCCACGATCGTGGCCTGCGCGCATATAGACACAAAGTCACTTTCGAATTCAAGTTTTCTAGGGACGTTTCAGACATTTCGGACCCCGAAAAGACACTAGGATCCCCATAATGGGAAATGACTATAAAACGGTAATGATGGAACCCTAAAGGAGCCCACATTTTTGCCTACATTTGGAAACCAAAAGAGAGAGAGAAAGAAGAGAGAGAGAGAGAGAAGAACAAGAGGAAGAAGAAGAGGGTTTTGACGCTGAAATTTCTCATAATAGGTGATCTCTCGACGTTGCTACTCTCCCTAATCATACAACTTGAGTTTCATTTCCTCCCCATTTATCTTTTTATTCACTTAATGTGTAAGATTGAGACGAGTTGTATGGATATGAATTTTGAGTTGTTCATGATGTTCTAACTTTACCTTCAGGATGTTGCTTATCTGTTTGTTATGCTAATATAGTTGATTTGTGTTTACTTGAGTTAAGTGTTGTGATTGATTGATGTATTTGCATATTCAATAATAAACCAAGAGGGTGAACTGGATAAAAATGATTAGATTGGATTAACGATCTAATTAATCACTTAATCAATCTAGTCAGTAATTTTATAGAGAGAGATGTCGTGTGAGTCCCGATTGTTTATTAGTGAGCTTTAGAACTAATTAGAATTATGGGTAATTTGTGAATTGAGAGATTATAAATCCATAATTCAATTAGGGTTTAGAATTTAGGGAATGATTATAACTCGAGAGAGGGTAATCAATATGATTGTCTAGAACTGATGCCCCATAAACACATATAAGGCTAGATTAGAATTGATGATAGTAAAATCCCCTCTCATAACTTGATTAATTCTCTTTACGAATTTCCATTATTACATTAAGCGATTATTGCTAGTTTGTTTTGATTTAGATTTTTTTAGTTGTTATTAAAATTTGATTATTAAACAAAGCACAACCTAAATTAAGTGGTGCCTAAGCACAATCTCTGTGGGACGATATCTGCTTTTTACTACAAGTAACGACCCAATAATTGTAGTTTTTAGCGTAAAACAAGTAATTAGTTTTACAATTCAACAAGTTTTTTGGGTCGTTGTCGGGGATTGTTTTGTTTAACATCTTGTTTAGTTTAGTTAACTTTGATTTAAGAGTGTTTCATATTTTTCCTTGAGTTTTTGTAGGTGCATGAACACAAAGAACACGAGAAGGTCCAATGAGGTTAGTGAGGAAGAGCATTCAGATATTACAAGGCATGAAAAAGAGCTAAGAAGAGTTAGAAGCCAAAAACAAATAAAAAGGAATATGGCAAAAGAAGGAGAGCAAGGAGGAGCTGAGAGGACATTGATGGATTTTATGAGGCCATGTTTCAGTCCTCAAGGAGTTGCAAGGCTAGCGATTCAAGCCACTAATTTCAAGATCAAGTCGGCACTCCTCAACATACTTTGGAGTAGTGTGTGGTTTTATGGGTTATCCAAAGAAGATCCCAACACCCATCTTGCAAATTTCTTAGAGATTTGTGATACCTTCAAGTTTAATGGGATGTTGGATGATGCCATGAGGTTAAGATTATTTTCTTTTACCTTAGGGATCGGGCAAAGGCATGGTATAATTCACTCACTATAAGCCAAATCACTACTTGGGAGCAGCTAGCCCAAGCTTCTTAGCTAAGTACTTTCTTTTGACCAAGATAAAAAGAATCATCAAAGAGATCACTAACTTTCAACAAAGTGATGGGGAATCATTGTATGAAGCTTGGGAGAAATTCAAGGAATTAAAAAGGAGTTTCCCCCACCATAACCTTCCTAGGGAATTTCTTTTACAAACATTCTACAATGGTGTGACTCATAGCACAAGAGGAACAATAGATGTAGCTGCAGAAGGGTCTTTGATGAGGAAAACCATTGATCCAGCTTATGATCTTTTGGAAGAGTTGGCGAGTAATAGTTATATATGGTCAAATGAAAGGAGTAGACAAGGGTTCAATTAGCAAAAAGGAATGATTCCACTTGACTTAATGACAACCTTGCAAGCACAAATTACTACCCTCACTAACCAGTTGAGCAACATGTAAGGAGCTTCTTCATCCACAGTCAAGACTATACAAGCACAATATGGAGAGGACAACCATGGCACAATTGAATCTGTCTTGCTAAAAGCAAGTGGTATAGAGAAAGCAAATTACTTGGGTCAACCGCAATGAAGCAATAATCTATACTCTAATAATTATAATCTTGGGTAGAAAAACCACACAAATTTTCCATAGAGTACTAACAATATAGGTGGTCAAGTGAGAACACAAGGACATCCTGAATTTTAGTAAGATCGACTTGGGTCTTTGGAGAATAGAATGGACAAGTTAATGGATGTATTAGGTTTAAAGTTCTCAAGCCAAGAGGAAGGACAAAGAAGACAAGAAGAGAGTCAGAAGAGAATAGAGGAAAAGTTTAACCAGGTTGTTAAGAACCATGCTTCATCCATCCATAACTTGGAGGTACAAGTAGATCAACTTGCTAATTCTTTGTCTTCTATAAAACAATTAAATTAATAAAAAGAATAAATAAAATAAAAAATAAAAAAATTTGGGGCCCAACACTAAACATGTGTATGATGCCTTGAGTCTTGAGCCTTTGCATGCGACGAGTGTGGTTATACAATTAGCGGATCGCTCCTTTGTTTATCTGCTTGGTTTGGTAGACGACATCTTGGTTAAAATAGGTGCTTTCCTAATTCCTTATGACTTTTATATACTTGAAATGGATATGGACACTTCACACAGGAGTACACCTATTTTTTTTGGTAGACCTTTTCTAAAGACTGATAGAACCAAGATTGATTGTGAACATGATTTGCTTTCCATGAGTGTAGGAGATGATGTGGTTGAATTCAATATTAATAATGCTCTCCGATATCCACTTGATCATGTTTACTCGATTAATTGTTTAGATGATATTGATGAGCTTGTATATGATCACTTTAAGTTAGAATTCAATAATAGTATAGACTTGACACTGTGGCACGGTTTTGGAAGTGAAAATGTCGTGACTTATAGTGGTAATTATGATGATGATATGCGTGAATTGTGTTTGCATATGAAAGTCATTGATTCTATTTTTGCTTTGCATGCACTTTCCCCCATTCCTTATGAGGTGGCTTTCATTGATCTTCCTATATCGCATAAAAAACTTTTTCCATCTGTTATGCATGCACCTGAGCTTGAGTTGAAACCTTTTCCAGATAATCTTAAGTATGTGTTTCTTGGTGATAACAATACTTTACCGGTTATTATTGCAAAGAATCTAACAAGTGTGTAGGAGGAATGGTTTTTGAATGTTCTTCGCGAACATAAGATAGCCATAGGATGGATGTTGGCTGACATCAAACGTGTTATTTATCCAATCACTGATAGTAGATGGGTGGCGCCTATCCACTTAGTTCCGAAGAAAACAATGATCACTGTGGTGAAGAACAAAGATGATGAGCTTGTACCTTAAATGGTACAAAGTGGATGGCGCATGTGTGTGGATTATAGGAAGTTGAAGACGACGACACGTAAAGATCACTTTCCTTTGCCACTTATGGACCAGATGTTGGAGCGACTAGCAGGTAAGTCTTTTTATTACTTCCTCAATGGTTATAGTGTATACAATCAGATTGTGATCAATCCGGAGGATCAAGAAAAAGACTACTTTCACGTGCCCTTTTGGCACATTTGCATATAGAAGGATGCCCTTTGGGTTATGCAACGCCCCTGCGACTTTTAAGCGATGCATGATGAGTGTCTTTTCAGATTATGTTGAACGAATTATCGAGGCATTTATGGATGATTTTTTTGTTTATGGCGATTCACTTGATCATTGTCTTGAAAATCTATCTTTAGTGCTGAAAAGATGTATGGAAACTAACCTTGTTCTGAATTATGAGAAGTGTCATTTTATGGTTGAACAAGGAATTGTTTTAGGGCATGTGGTTTCTTCTCGTGGTTTAGAGGTCGATAAAGCAAAAATTGATATTATTCTATCTTTGCCTTACCCCTCATGCGTGAGGGATGTTCGTTCTTTCCTTGGTCATGCAGGATTTTATCGACGCTTCATAAAGGATTTTTCAAAGATTGCTGCACCCCTTTGCAAACTTTTAGCTAAGGATGTCGAATTTGTGTTAGATGATGCAGGCAAACGGGCATTCGACAACCTGAGACAAAGCCTCACATCTGCTCCCATCATCCGACCACCGAATTGGGAGCTTCCTTTTGAGATTATGTGTGATGCAAGTGACTTTGCCGTGGGAGCAGTCCTTGGACAACGAGAGGGGCGACTTTTACACGTCATCGCCTATGCTTCTCGCACTCTCGATAATGCACAAATCAATTACCATACGACCGAAAAAGAGCTATTTGCTGTTGTGTTTTCCTTAGAAAAGTTTCGGTCATATTTATTGGGTACTAAGGTTATTGTTTTTTCTGATCATGCAGCCCTTAGGTACCTTATGCAGAAAAAGGAGACCAAACCGAGGCTTATTCGCTGGATTTTGCTTCTACAAGAGTTTGATATCGAAATCAGGGACAAGAAAGGTGCTGAGAATCTTGTTGCTGACCATTTGAGTAGATTGCGCAATAATGATGCCAGGGGCGAATGTATTCTTGCCGAATTCCCTGATGAGAAGTTGTTTGCACTGACTTCCTCCTCGTCGCGACCATGGTACGCTGATTTGGTTAATTTTCTAGTTGCCCACGAGTTACCCGCAGGTATGACAAAAGCTCAACGCGATAAGTTTCGCGCTGATTCTAGATTTTACTTTTGGGATAATCCATACTTGTGGAAAATTTGTTCGGATCAAGTGATTAGGCGTTGTGTGCATCAAGATGAGTTTCATTCTATTTTAACATTCTGTCACACTTATTCTTGCGGTGGCCACTTTGGTGCCAAGCGCACGGCACACAAGGTACTTGATAGTGGATTCTTTTGGCCTTCGTTGTTCAAAGATGCATTTGAATTTTGCAAGACATGTGATCGATGCCAAAAGGTAGGAAATATTACTCGTAAGAATGAGATGCCGCAAACCTTCTTATTATTTGGTGAGGTCTTTGATGTCTGGGGCATTGATTTTATGGGTCCTTTTCCTTTATCTAACGGAAATTTATACATCCTTCTTGCAGTTGATTATGTATCTAAGTGGGTCGAGGCATTAGCAACCAAAACTAATGATGCTAAAGTTGTCATCGATTTTGTGAAATCTAACATTTTTGACAGGTATGGCATTCCCAAAGCGATCATTAGCGACCGCGGAACCCATTTCTGTAATCGATCTTTCGAGGCCCCGATGAAAAAGTTCCATGTAGTCCACCGAACTTCAACCGCCTATCATCTGCAGACGAGTGGTCAAGCAGAATTATCAAACCGCGAAATCAAGTCTATCCTTGAGAAGACTGTGCAACCTAATCGGAAAGATTGGAGCCTTCGACTAGGCGATGCACTGTGGGCCTATCGCACTGCATACAAATCACCCATAGGCATGTCGCCTTTTAGAATGGTTTATGGAAAGAATTGTCATCTTCCCGTGGAGCTTGAACATCGTGCGTTTTGGGCCATTAAAAAGTGTAACTTGGATTATGACAACGCTGGTATTCATCGCAAGTTACAGCTGCAAGAACTCGAGGAGTTACGAAATGACGCATACGAGAATGCACGGATTGCGAAGGAAAGGGCAAAAGCATAGCATGACCGAATGGTTCGACATAAGGAATTTTCGGTGGGTCAGAAAGTTCTTCTCTTCCAATCGCGCCTCAAGCTTTTTCCTGGTAAGTTACGTTCTCGATGGCATGGTCCTTCGTTGTTACTAATGTATTTCCACATGGCGCTGTTGAGATTTGTGACATAGGTAACAACCGGAACTTCAAAGTTAACGGCCATCGATTAAAGCCATTTTATGAAGGTTTCAAGGACATTCCGACGGAGCAGGTGGCTGTGGACACGCCCAACTATGGAGAATGATGCGCACGCAATGTCGAGCCAACGACTATAACCAAAAGCGCTTAATGGGAGGCAACCCATTGGAGATAAATCAGATTTGATTTCTTCTTTCTCTTTTTTTTTCATATCAATTTTTCTTACTTTTCTCTTCGTTTCGACTTCTGTTCTTATTTTTTGAATTTGGTGTGAATCTTCTTTCTTCCATTTACTTTAACATTGAGGACAATGTTGCGTTTAAGTGTGGGGAGGGGAGACTTTAGTTTGTTCTAGGTTACAATTTTCGAATTTGAGAGTAGTTTAGGTTCAGATTCACCATCTTGCTCTTGCTTGAACTTGAGGAATCTTTCTTATAATAAAAAATAAAAAATTTGCAAAAATATTTTCCGTTTTTCTTGCATCTTAAGTGTTTTAGCTTTCTTTCAGATTCCCAATTGTTGAACGAGTTCATGTATTATGCGTGAGATTTGGTTAATAACGATGGATGCATAAAGTTGATGGATGGGTTTTAATGTAACACTTGAGCTTTCTAGATAGTAGAGTGACCTTGAAACTATGTTGTATTGACTTAATAGATGACCTATGTGAGCTTTTGTGCCTTCAACATTATTCTTTGTTGTGTGCATTCTTTCAACGGTATAATTCTTTAGAACTTGCTTAATATCTTGATTTAGCATGCTTGCATAAATATGATAAGGGCATCTAGGTGAAACCACTTGAACTTAAATAGCCAACCTAAAGCATGATTTCCATTAGAAAGCCCTTTGAGCTTTTATCCTTTTCTTTGCTTACCACATTATTAACTTAGCCTTGATCTCATTTTATACTCTATACCCTATGGCCAAGGTTAGTAGAGCTTCTATTGGGCAAAGTTGAAGATGTGTGTTGGTTGATACATGATGACGTGGTGTTAAACCGAATGTTTGGCTATGAACACAATACAAAAAAAAAAAAATCTGCTGTGAGATGAAAAAGAAAGCAGAAAAGTGATTCTCAAGTGTTTCTATGGAAATCTGAATGGAATGAAATGAAGTGGAGTTGTTTGTGTTCAATTTGTAAAATTATGTGCCTGGATGCATACATGTACATGAGTTCGATGATATTCTGTATAGCTCTACTTCCTTTGCTTTAGCCGTCTCTTATCTTTCTTTTACCTCACCTTTAGCCAAGCCCCATTACAACCATGTTAAAGACCTTTTGATTTGTGTTTAGTATATGCGCACTTTGATAGTGTTGTTAAGATTGAAAAGCAAGCATATGGTAGAATGTATTCGTTGATCGAATCTTGAGCGTTACACATTTGAGCCTAAACAGATTGAGTGTTGGAGTGTTTATCAATGAGAGGACTTATTATTTCGATATGACATAGATTTCCTTTAACTCTAGTATGCTAGATTAGCTCGACTGTTACATGTAAATTTTGTTCATTGATTTTGTGTGATTTATCGTGGTAAACTGAGTTCTAGTTATCATACTTGAATTACTTGATATAGTTGGGAATCTGATTTGAATGCTACATACTTAAGTGGTTTTCTTTACATTACATGTTTTTGTTTTTCTACACTTTGATTTTCAGGTTTTCTGTAGTGCTACTTTTTATACTTATTCTTACTTGAGGACAAGCAAGAGCTAAGTGTGGGGAATTACATCCATCCCTCAATTTTTTTTCTTTGATGATGAACTCACTTTTTTAGTTGATAAATAAAATGGTCTTGCTTCAATGATTTAGTAATTGTTGCTTAATAAAGGGATTTAAAATAAGAACCTAATGTTTCACGGCTTAGCGATTTAGGACCTAAATTGAAAGGGCATAGGGGATTTGAGGTAGTATTATTATTTTTAATTTTAATGATTGGATGTTTATTAATTTTGTAGTTTCATTTTAGGGGTCATATTTGATAATCTCAAAACAAAATAATATCTATGCTTATATGAAAAATTTTTAATCTAGTAATTTTATTACTCAAATTACCGTTTTATTGATAATAGAGGGATTAAAATTGAAATATCACTTTTGTCTACATTAAATAATAAAGACACTAACATTATAGAATTTAAATAAGCAAAGCAATTGACCTAGTTGTAAGGATTACAAAGTGATACCTAATGCATGCTTGTCACCTCATTATAGATTATTGGTTATGGATTTTATAATTGAGAGTTAGAGAAAGAAGAGAATTTCTTGAAGATACACTAAAGTTAGATGGTAAATTTAAGAAGGGACACTATGGATCAACTTAAGGATAGAGTAATGCCTAAAAAGCATGGAAACTACAAGGAGATGCTATCTAGATGTGGCTGGTAGTAGCAACTCTTTTAAGGAATGTTGCTAAGGAGATCTTGGGAGTTTCTAAAGGCCTAAGGGTAGTAAAAGGAAATCTTGATGGTAGAATAAAGACATCTAAGATAAGAAGGCTGCCTATAAAACATGGATGAAGAAATGGTAGCCAATAAAGGGGGTTGCAAGATGGTAAAGTAAAAGGCAACGAGGATAATCTTGAAAGCCAAAAGTAAAGCCTATAAGAACTTATATCAATTATTGGAAACTAAAGGTAGAGAAAAGGAAATTTTCAAGTTGACAAGAACTAGGAAATAAGAAGTGAGAGACTTGGATCTAGTTTGTTGTATAAAGGACGAAGTTGTATGGGTGCTTGTGGATGAGAATGGCATCAAGAGAAGATGGCATAACTACTTCTAAAGACTTTTCAATGAACGCAGAGATAATAACATTTCATTGGGTGATCTTAGCACTTTTGAGCAATATTATAATTTTTTTTTACTGGCATATCATAAAAAGAAGAAATTAGAGGAACTTTGAGAAAGATGAAGAGTGGTAGGACGGTGATATCCAATTAGATATCATAGATGTGTAGAAGAGCCTAGAAAAAAGGGATTTACTTGGTTAGTGAAGCTTTCTAATATGATCCTCAAATCTGCCAAAATGATGGACGAGTGGAGATTTAGCACACTTATCCCTTTATATAAGAGAAAAAGGGGCATCCAAAGTTGTAACAACTATAAAAGCATAAAAATACTTAGTCATTCTATAAAGTTATAAGAGGTGATGATTGAGAAGAAAGTGAGAAAAGGCATGTTTATATCAAAGAACCAATTTGGTTTCATTCTAGTAAGGTCCACGACAAAAGTCATACATATACTGAGATGTTTAATGAAATATTATAGTGATAGACAGAGGGACCTACACATGATTTCATTAATTTAAATAAGGCTTATAGCAGGGTACCTATAGAAATCACGTGGAGTTGTTTAAAAGCTAAGAGAGTTCATATTGCTTATACATGAGATATTAGGGATATTTATGAAGCTATTAAGACTAGATTAAAGATGACAAGAGGAGATATAAAGGATTTTTTTTCATTAATATCAAACTATACTAAAGATCCTAATTCAGCCCCTTTCTATTTGTAGTAGTAATGGATGAGCTTACTAAGAATATTCAAGGGAATATGCCTCGGTGCATGTTATTTGCTAATCACATTGTCTTAATGGATGAAAAAATAGAGGTTGTTAATTATAAGATAGAACTGTAAATGGATACATTATAGTTGAAGGGCCTTAAATTAAGCAAGACTAAGAATGAGTACTTAAAGTGTAACTTTTAGGTCGTAAGGTTGTATCTAATGTGGAAATTAAGATTGGTACTACAGTACTTATGGATGAACTTACTAAGAATATCTAAGGGGATGTCTCTTGGTGCATGTTGTTTGATGATAACTTTGTTTTAGTGGATGAAACAATAAAGAATGTTAATGATAAGTTAAAACTTTAGAGAGATATGTTAGAGGTAAAGGGCTTTAAATTGAGCACAATTAAGAATGAACATTGTAACTTTCGAGTTATGGGGTTGTATCTGATGTGGTAATCAAGATTGGTACTGAAGTTCTATCACAAATAAATTGTTTCAAGTACCTTGGAACCATCATCCAAAGCAGTGGTGAGATAGATGATGACATAGTTTACCTTATCAAATAAAGATGACTAAAATGGAGGAGCATCTCAAGAGTTTTTTGTGATAAGAAAGTACCACTCAAGCTAAAAGGTAAAATTTTCTGTTTCGCAATTAGGTTGACTATGCTTTTGGATAGAATATTAGCCTATCAAACATGTATATAGTCATAAGTTAATAATGGTGGGGATGAGGATGCTCTATTAAATGCACAATCTTATCAAAAGAGAAACGATCAAGAATGAAGTGGTAAGAGATAAGTTAAGGGTAGCTAACATTGATAGTAAAATGAGGGAGACAAGGTTTACGTAGTTTGGATATGTTAAGAAAAGATATCCTGATACTCTAGTGAGAAAATATGAGAAAATTATACTTAGGGACTGTAAGAGAAGAAAATGAAGACCTAAGAATAATTAAGGGTGGTAATTAAGAATAATACAACCTTACTAGAGCTTATTGAGGACTTGACCTTCAATAGGAAATCTTTGGTGAATTAGGATACGCATACCTAAACACTTTTGTTTGTAATACTTGTTCTTTCAATTATTTTATTTATTTATTTATTTATTTAGTATATTCTTGTCTTTTTCAATTGCTTGTTTGTTATATTTACTTATTTGTTTTCTTTCATGTTTGTTTATTTATTTATTTACTTACATTTACATTTACTTTTAGTTTAATTAATTTATCTATTATGGAGTTATTTATTTATGTATTTGTTTACCGTTTTCTTTCAATCATTTTAAAAGCTTTTTTTTTTCTATAGGCTTATCGGAAATAGCTTTTATATTAGTCAAGTGTAAGGATGTGTATTTTTGAACTTTCCCAAATCCCACGTCTTAATGAAATTCCAATTAAGACATTGTTGTTGATGATGAAATACTCAATAAATTACGTTGAAACACTTAGTCAAGTAAAATAATAAAATTAACATAATAACAAACTTGTCATTCTAAATCTTTTTCGTTATATCGTTGCTATAATGTTGTAATTTAATGTTTCTAATAAGATAAGATGTTAATAATTAAAAAGTTATGAACATTCACTTTTAAAATCATCAAATTTTAAATAATTGAGTCCTAAATTAAAACAATTTAGTTGAGATTTATTTTTGAACCATTAATAGTTATAAAAACAATTCAAGTTTAAAAATTAAGGTCCTTTTAGTTCTAATTTTGCTTTCTATTATGGATTTTGATTAATCTTGTTTCTATTTTTAAATTAAAAAGCTTATTTAATTGTTAATATCAAAGTTTCATTTTTGTTATTTATAATAAATAAATATTAATTAAAATTTAGAGATGATTAATTTATATAACTAAATAAATAAAATAATTTTGTTTCAATATCTTTTATAATATTTATGAATAGATGTTAATAAAAAGTATTATATCTTGTTAAAATAAACAACTAAATAAATAATTCAATATCTTTTATAATATTTATGAATAGATGTTAATAAAAAGTATTATATCTTGTTAAAGTAAACAATTAAATAAGTAAGCATTTGTAAAAAAGTATTCATAAACTAATATTTTTTATAATTAAATATTTATTTTATCATATATTTTAATTATTAAAACTAGTGTTGTTATTTAGAATTAAATATTTAGATATTTTAAAAAATTATTTAATAATTAAATATTAAAATTTTGAATTTATTTATTTTAAATATATTTATTAAATTAATTATGAAAATAAATCAAATAATTAAATGATATTTATCATAATTTTATTAGTAAGAAATATTAAATAGAGTTAATTATAAAAAAAAAGCTCAAAATTTTGTCAAATTTTTAATTATAGTCTGAACTTTAAAGAGTAGCAATAAAATGCCTAAACTTTCAAATTTTTTCAATTATAGCTCGAATTTCAAAAAGTAGCAAGACAATGCTTAAAGTTTCAATTTTTTCAATCATAGCCCAACATTAGTATTTCTGTTAAGTTTATTGACATGTCTTGCCACGTATTTCATAAATCTTAACTATTAGTGCAAGTCAGCCAAAATTAACACAACAAATGAAGATTAATGAAACGACGTCGTTTAATCACCTAACTAAAATGTCGTTGTTTTTTAAAAATAACCTAAATCAGATTACGCAGCTCTGGCAATCTTTTGCTTTGATTTCTCTGGCAATCTTTTGCTTTGATTTCAGTTTTTCTCTTTGTTTTCAGTTTATTCTCTCGATGCCCTCACCCTTCGATTTTCAGATTACGCAACTTCAACACTCTCATACTAAGAGCATCAAGAGAATGAACTAAAATGAAGAGCTTATTGGCGCAATAGGCTATAATGCGGGTATAATTTGGGACGTCGAAAGAATAAACAGAAAACAAAAGACAAAGGAGCATTTGGTTGTAATTGAAAAAATTAAAAATTTAAACATTTTATTACCACTTTTTGAAATTTGGATTTGAATTGAAAAAAATGAAAATTTTGACAATTTATTGCTATTTTTTAAATCTCATTATATAATTAAAAAATTGGCGAAACTTTGCGTGTTTTTTAGTAATTAACCCTATTAAATAATTAAATAATATATATTTTGTTAATAATAAAATCATACTATGAAAGGACAATGGAAAAACAAAATCAATTTTTTATAAATTATGATAATAGAAAAAGCTGAAATAAATAATTTTTTATAGAATTTGAAAAAAAAAAAACTAAAAACGAATCAAGCGAAACATGGTCATGATGAGATGAGCTCCTTAACATATCCAGTGCTTAAAAGGTCCAGACGGCTATAGCTTCAGCACAATGCCCTTTCTTTACATGTATAGTTTACAAAAGATGCTTAAGAGGGTTTCAGAGTAAATTTCTTACTAGAAAATGCCAACCAAATCAAAATTGGCAAACAAACAAAAGAATGTATGGTTTAGCTTCCATGTTTGTTCCAACATAGAAAAGAACACAACACTAAGAAGCTACATTGTTTCCAACCCTCAGCAATAAGTAACAGGCTTTTTCCCTACATTTCATTGAGGAAGAAGTCTCTCCTTTAGTCCGTCTGAACATGCTAACTTGGATGGAGGCGTAGAACGTTCTGACTCGGATGATCGGATGAGAGTATGCATAACAATCATTACAAGGACCAATAGAGCGGCAGAAAATGAAATAGCTTCCCATGAGCCCAGGATAGACAAGCATTGGAATAACTTGACAATACCGTAGAGGAGGAGGATTGACCATAATGTAACAACCTGCATAAGACATAGATGAGTAATGAATGATACCAAAATCCATTTCATTGTCGTAATTCAGGTTAAAAATTTTGTCTCACAAATAATGGCGTTTTTGGCCGACCATTGTCCTGATGCTTTTCCTCACCAAATATGTTCTTAGCGTTATACACATCCAACATAGCATCCTGGTGGGTTGTGAATCGAAGATCAGACAGACGTACACATCTTACCAAAGTGTAAGTAAAAGCCGTCCTACACCACAGACTAATCTATAAATGATGCTCTGAGTATCTTAAGGATAAACTTTCCAAAAGAATGCATGAGAAAATAATGAAGAAACTACACTTTAATTATTACGCTTTGCCAGTGTTATTATGCAGCTGCATATCCTAAATTGCATTTGCGTGCCCTATTGATAAACTACCAAGAAAAAAGCATCACAAACTATGAAGCTGCCCGGAAACCGAACAGCTCAGCCAATTCTAGTCTCAAATCCAGGCAAAGTGGCAGGTAATTCATCTTGGATTTCCTACAAAGCCTCTGTTGAAGCTTTTGTAAAATAATACCAACCTCAAAGGTTATCTAAAACTAACTGTGAATAAAATGAATGCTTTTTACCAGAAAATTTGTTTAACAAGAACTAGACAACAATGGTAAGCATTTATTGATTTCAAGACCTTGTTCACAAACACTTCTTTGCACCATTGAGCAATGCCATCGGTTGTTGCTGGGAGTTCCTCCATTGAATGGCGCTTTATGTGGAACTTTATCTGCGAATAAGAGACAGAAAGCTAATAGATGTCACATACACAGTTCAACTAACAAGGAGGTGCAGTTACGAGCAGTACTAGAAGCTTACCACAGAAGATTTCCGAGCAAAGATTCTTAGCAATGTAGGTGCTGGATGTGCTTTAGGAACAGCAACTGTGCAATCGTAAATTACTGGAACAAATGAGCGCAAATGAGTTACTGCAGCCACAAAACCCTGAAAACGATGCAAACTAAAATATTGGTAGATGAGCATTATATAACCAAAGAAAGCATCCTATCGACATCAATCAGGACGAAGCATTCATTTGGATAAGCTAATAATGCTAGATGAGCATTATAACCAGAGAAAGCATCCTATCGAGGTCAATCAGGAGGAGGCATTCATTTGGATAAGCTAATAAGAAACCAAGCTTCGATTCACACTAAAAAGTGGAAGTTTCTATTGGCACAAAAATAAGTTCCTGTGCATGCTCAATATTCTAAATATCATTAGGAACAGAAAAAGCTTCAAAACTGAAATAGCAAAAAAACTTTGCCACCACGTATGTCAAAACAAAAATGTAAAAAGTAGGCTTCCAGCCATAAATTCTAACAGCCATCACCTTGGTACGAGGAATCAAAACATTCCTGGGAATAGGCAGCCCTCTTGAAGAGGCAAATTCTTGAGCTACTTGAAGCTTTTCCTGTGTGAAGCGAGTTCCTTCTACAAAAAGAGCCAACCAAAAAGGCATAGGAAAATCTTCCAGCTGCTTGAAACCTGACTGCAGTGCTGAATCCTATGAGCTATACAAAATGATAGAGAAAAAAAAAACTAAAGTGAATGTGATGCGTGCAATAACAATCATTTTAAGCAGTACCTTCAATGTCTCTTCATCTTTAGCCCAGTTTCTTTCTAGGAAAACATAACCAGAAAACCACATTGACCAACCTATGATCTGCCATCAGTTCAGTACACACCAATCACTCAAATTAAACCTACTATACAGAACCACAAACTGAATTAGGAAATCATAGGCAAATGTCAGCAACAAATAGCATTGTTACAGAAGACTTTCAAAAGAAAGAGTTTTAGGTCCTGAAGACAAATGTATAAGAAGACCCAACAAATATTGCAAAAATGGAACGAAACAATCTGTATATACTATAGCAAGGTGAGGAAGGTGTAACAACGATTAGCAGGACAATAATATTGACGAATAAATGCATGCATTGGGAGATAAAATGCATGGAGTGATCTGGAGTGATCCCCAGATATTGAGTTCGGGCAGCAATTACTCTGATGACCACAGCTCCCAGGAAAAAGTATTTGCAGTACAGTGCATCACTTGATTGGGTTTACCGGAGTGTTTATGAGTGTGTTATGTGCACATCCGTAAGTGTATTAAAGAGAGAGTGCTGCTTTGGTCAATGTGTTCAGCAAAGCTTAATGTAGCGGTGGGGTTGGTATGATTTCCAGTAATGTCACTAGTGGATTTAGTGAAGTACTTATCCAAGAAGGGTTAACAAACAAATCAACCATTGTAGCTTTTTGACACATCTACATAATACACAAAATATCTTTTCTTTTCTCCTCAAACTAATTATGATAAGGGATCAATATTTCTTGTGTTCTAATTTTCACACCGAATAGAACTTCAAACTTTTTCTTTGAAAATGCCTGCAATAGTACTGAGAAGTTTAAAATGCGAAGCATCAGCAATCATGAGTAGTGAGCAAAATATTTACTATAGTCACGTTTGATTAACCTTTAACTCTTGATTGTTACTACACAGATTATTTATCACATGAAATTCCAATAACAGAGAACAGTTGATTATAACTCACAGGAAGGAATCTTGCTTCTTTCTTGATTAAAGCCAGGGTGCTGCCAAGGCAACCTGTGCGCTGTTATAAATCCATATCCAGTGAGGAAGGGAAAGGAACAAAACTCCAAGAATAGAAGGACAAGAAAACATTTCGAAGGAATTAGTAATGAAGCTAAATGAAACACTGGAATCAGTTACAATAATTGCTATTAAAGACCCAAAATAGAACTTTCAGTAATCCAAATTCTTTTTGTTGCCCAAATACAATGCAAACATATTGTTATAAGTTACATTTATTTAATATTCAGAAAGAATGATTGCATTTAAAAAAACAAGCCTTAAATCACAAAGCCATGTATCCTTGGTCATTTGATCATAATTTTCTTCTAAAGGAAAAGGGAAAAACAAGCACAAACCACAACAGGATCAAGCTAGTAGAATGTAAACTAATCCAGAGATGGAGGATAAATCCACATCAGAAATTTGTGGTATTCAGGAATAAGAGCTACCTTTTATAAAAGAACAAATTATTGTTTTCATATATTAGAAAGCATAATTGTTCCAAGGAGAAGGTTTTGAGATTTGAACTTGGAATATTTATAGAGTCTTTTGCTGTCTAATGATGTAATTTTTACCCTGTCAGGAATAAAAAGTCTGTAAAATCTAGAGAATAACTGAACATTTAGATTAAGGCCCTTCAAAGTTGTCAAAGGATAAATTACATGAAAAATATAAGATATATTTGGAGATAAGCACCTGAGCGATGGTCAAACCAACAAGCCAGTCAATATCACTCCTGTGATTGCAGATGACCAATGCATGTTCTTGACCTGGATTTGTCAGACAGGTTACGCATTCAGTTTGAATCATGAAGGAGCAAAAAGAACAAAAAAGAGAAGATACTTAACCAATAATGAAAACCAGCTTACCCATTAATTCAAGTGCGTCATCATCTGCATAAAGTTCAATCTACATTGCCCACATTTAAAGTATGAGCTTGAGGAAGGGAAAACTTATTTGAGACTAAGGGAAGAATTTTAGCTTGATATAAGGTCAAGTGCAAAAGAGAGAAGAGAATACAGAATGACTTGTTATTAATTAGGTTTTAGCCCTTTATTTATTTATATTAGTAGGGCAATATAACTTTAATATTTACAACATAGGAAACTTCCTATATAAGATCCATAACATAATTATATTATATCTATAACATTAAGCAACACAGAGGCTCTAGATTCTAACTTAGTCATGCTATCATGTAAAGAGTATAAATGGAGAGCGTAAGCAGAACTAGATGAAGAAAGAACATAATGCAGTACAGAACAAACATTTACCAGGAGATTTTCTTCCTTCTCTACCTTCATCATTGAAAAAACTTATTGGGTTATGCATAAGGAGCTAGAGTACAGTTATTGAAAGGATAAAACCATTATGTGAATGTATTAATAATCAAAAGGAACTCTTGCAATAGAAGGATAATGACAACAGCATAGATAAACATAGCCAACGTTGGACCTTAAGTCAGGGACAAACTCTGGTTGTTTTAGTATGGAAAACAAGAAAGAGGCCTTTACAAGTGAATCACTTGTATCATTTAGCCCAGTACATTTGGGATATATGATGACTTTGAATTTAGGTTATTATAAATGTACAAATAGACTGCATCTTTCACACAAGCTTATAGGTTCACTAATGAGTTCTTTGATATATAAGCTAACCAACTGACCTACACATATTTGCTGCTTGAGTGAGATGCAAAACAAATATAATTATGCAGCAGTGAATAGATGTAAACAAAAATAAGTTGCTAGATAACTAATTAACACCTTCAAATTCCCCCACCAATCGACAAGCCATATGAGCTCTAGCAAAAGCAGTTCAGAAACTATCTTGTTAATCCTTCTAAAGACGTTCTTTGATACTGGACGAACAAGGATGAAGAGGACTACCTGAAAAGCAAAAAGATAACGGTAAAATTAGGATATATTCTCTCAAATTTTCCAACAAGAAGAAATCATTCATCTGCAGTAGCTTACTTTTTTCCAGCTTCAGAAAGGAAGTTGAAGAAAGAAACCAATAGATGATTTTGTCACTTAAAAGTGTAAAATTGTTATGTAGCTGGTAGTTGGATGGTAGTTATGATAGTTGACATGGTTAGTTTCCGCCAAAAATAACTAGCAGCAGCAGTTAAGAATAACAGCTGAAATCTCAGTCATCTATTCATTATGTAAATAAGAAATGAAGTACAAAGAAGATTATTCATTAAATATAATACAATCAGTTTTCTCTTTCCTTCTTCCTCTTCTTATCCACTTCTTTTCTTGATCCAATTCTGGAAGTTAATTTCTGAAAATACTACATATCATTGGTATCAGAGCTCTATTGATCTAATTCCAGAAGTTAATTTCTGAAAATACTACATATCATTGGTATTCCTGACAATGTCGAACAACAACAATAAGCAAGATCTTATAAGGATCTTGAGAATCTCATTAAGGGAGCATATGAGAAACATAGCAGAGCAATTGAAGAAATCAGAGAACAGAATAATAAAGCTATGGAGGAGATCAAAATGATGATTGTGGGAATTGCTTTACAAGCTACAGAAGTTGAACTCACTCTCAATAGCAAGCTACTAGTAATGGCAATGGAATCTTGGGAGCGGGATGGAGCAATAGTGGAGGTAATTGTCACCACACCAAATTGGAAAATCCTTGATTTGATGTCAAAGGTCTGAATAAATGGGTTTATAAGACAAAACAATTCTTTGAAATTGATCACATGATGGATGTGGCTAAGGTGAAGATTGCTCCCATTCATTTGGATGGTATGGCTTTCAATTGGTACAAGTCAATTTTGAAGATGGTAGAATTTGTGGCAACTTTATCAGCAAGGTTTGCAAAGCAGATGTGTTAGAAACTCTAGCTTAGTACGCTAGAGATCAGTATATTAATGAGTATAATCAGTGATAAACACTGCTATTACAAGTGAATCTGAAGACCACTTCCCATACCAAAGTACGAATGTGCTCCTCAAAGAGAATATTAGCTCTCTCTGTCAAAATTCTCACTTCTTACTAATTTCTAGCTGAATGCCTTTCTCTCTCTTCTCTCCCCCTCTTAGGTACCCCTACGTACATTCTGTTATTTTCCTTGTATCATTCAGCCCCCTATAATCCTAACTAGCTCTGACATCCTTCCCCCTCAGCCCCCCTTTTCTTTTTCCTTGAGTACACCCTCCATATCCTAGGCTTGTTGCTATTGTCATTAGGCCTAACATTGCCCCCTTCTCGAAGAGCAGCTTGTCCCCAAGGCTGAAATGAGGAAATTGGCTCCGCAGGACAAATTCGCCTTCCCATGTAGCATTCTCCATTCGTTTACCCTTCCACTGAACCAACCACTGCCGAGTTGAGTGACCTTCCTTTGTAATAACTCTACTGGCTAGTGCAGATTCTGGTTCCACCACATCTTCTACTTTGACCTCCATACCTTCAGGCAAGTTTTCTTCAACTGTATAGTGTCCCACAGCTTTCTTTAATTGAGACACATGAAAAACCGGATGAATCATAGAGTGTAGTGGAAGTTTAAGTTTGTAGGCAATAGCACCATGTTTTTCCAGGATTTGGAAAGGATTGAAGTATCTAGCAGCTAGTTTCTGATTAACTTGTCGGCCCACAGTAAGTTGTTTGTGGGGACGGAGCTTGAGAAATACCCATTCGCCCACCGTGAAGGATAATGGAGTCCTCTTCCTATCTGCAAATTTCTTCATCTGATCCTGAGCTCTTTGAAGATTGTGTTTCAGTTGAAGTAAAGCCTCGTCTCTATCAATCAACTCCCTTGCCATAGCCTCTACCTTGGTTTCACCTTATAAATATCGAACTATGGTTGGAGGTTTTCTGCCATAAACTAGTTCAAACGGAGTGAAACCTGTGGATACATGAAAGGTAGTGTTGTACCATAGTTCAGCCCAAGAGAACCAATGGGACCAATGTTTGGGCTGCTCGGAAGCAAAACACCGCAAATAGGTTTCTAACCATCGATTGAGAACTTTGGTTTGTCCATCCGTCTCCAAATGATAGGATGAGCTCATTTTAAGCATAGTGCCTTGAAGTCGAAATAATTCCTTCTTGAAATAATTCACAAACAAGGGATCACGATCACTTAAGATTGATGTTGGGACTCCATGTAAACGGACTACCACTTTAACAAATACTTCAGCCACACTTTTGGCAGTATACGGAAGCTTCAAAAGAATAAAGTGGCCATATTTAGATAATCTATCCACCACAACCAATATTGCTACATATCCCTTAGATTTTGGAAGTCTCGTAATGAAATCCATAGAGATATCTTCCCAAATCTGATTTGGAATCGGTAAGGGTTGTAATAGACCCCCTAGAGAAGTTGCTGCATATTTTTGTCTTTGACATGTATCACAAGACTTAACATAGTCTTGGATAGACTTCTTCATGCCAATCCAATAAAGATTATGAGCAATTCATCTATATGCGCGAAGAAAACCCGAATGGCCTCCAATAGGTGACTAGTGAAACTCTTTTGAAAGGGCAGGAATGAAAATAGATTGGGCTGAAATTACTAACCCTCCCTTGTGTAAGAAAACTCCTTGGTGCCACAAAAACCCTTTCATTGCAGCTGGATTTTGCGGCAATTCCTTTATAATCCCACTGAGCACAGGATCCTTTTCCACCTCTTGTTGAAGAACTTGACTATCAACCCACAATGGGTATGAGGTGATGCTCCCCAAATCAACCTCCTCACAAATTCTTGACAAAGCATTAGCAGCTTTATTTTCGGGGATCTTATAGATTACCTCAAAATGATACCCAAGCCATCCAACATTGTTGGTCCATGGTGGAAACTCTTTGCTGAAGCAAATAACGGAGACTTTTTTTTATCCGAATAAACAACAAAGGGTCGGCCCAACAAGTAATGACGCCAATGGTGTACTGCTAAAACCAATGCCATCCATAGTAGTTAATAGCGGATAGCGGCGCGGAGCGGCCGACTCCGAAAACGCTATAGCGGAATAGCGGATAGCGGAGCGGCCGCTATTTCTACACACACATATAAGCTTTCTACACACACTGTCACACATATATATATATAAGCTTCAACAGAGGTTTAGCATGGAAAACAATTGAATACAATACACCAATAAGTTCAGAGACAGAGAGTAATCATCAACATCATA